>OZ023217.1:3081503-3137021 GCA_963995525.1 Escarpia spicata
CATATGTTCCGTCGTGTTTCACATCCCTTCAATCGTGTTTCACATCCTTTCGATCGTGTTTCACATCCTTTCAGTGGTGTTTCATATCCTTTTAGTCGTGTTTCACATCCTTTCAATCGTGATTCACATCCTTTCAGTCGTGTTTCACATCCTTTCAGTCGTGTTTCACATATGTTCCGTCGTGTTTCACATCCTTTCGATAGTGTTTCACATCCTTTCAGTCGGGTTTCACAACCTTTCAATCGTGTTTCACGTCCTTTCAATCGTGAAACACTGAACACATGACGCTGAACACAACAGGAACAAACCGTCCGCTACAGCCAGTCGACCTACTCTTACTGGAAAGCTGTTGTCAATGCTCGTCGCACAGCAGCGACACCCGCCAACCGCCAGCCGCCAGCCGCCCCCATACGCAAAGTGTTTCACGAACACAGCGACCACATACCGGAACCACCCTCGCAAGCCAGGGCTGTTTGCCATGCAAAACTAGCCCTGGCTGATCCCCTACGCGAAGTGCGGAAGTTAGCCGAGTCAAACTATAGTAATTGACTTCGCCAATCGCGATTGCATCACCCGTGAGAACAGCGCAAGTACCCGCCCCAATTTTAAGACGGATAAACGACTTCTGGGAATCCCAATATGTAATGACCCGTTCGCCCATTAGCACGAGCAGCTGGGCGGTATTGTGTATTCGAATAATTACTTCTACTTCCTAAACATTGCATGTAACACGAGCCACGTTTGATTGAAATTTGCTTTATTACGACCACATGACCTGCCAACATCCACTGATCTAGTGAGCTATTTCATAGGCTGAGCTTAAATTCAGAGTTTCGCAAAGCGATCAGCCAGGGGGTACTGCTGGCTGGCACTGACGTAATCAGCAGCAGCGACCCCTGGCGCGCGAGGATGGCCGGAACTGATTGTCTAAACACTCGTAACCCATCCGACCATTTGGACACAGTTGTAAATGAATGCAAAGTGTACTATGCCAATGCTCGCAGTATTCGCAACAAAAACGAATGCGCTCGAAATGTTCCTTAGCATCGCTGAATATGCGATAATATCACTTGTTGAAACATATATATCCTGTTGCGATACATCTGCGCAATGTCTAGTTGGATCCAATGGCATGTATGATCTATTTTGTTATGACATAAATAACCGTAATGGTGGAGGTGTGGCCGTCTTCTGTAAGCACGATTTAAACCCTGTCCATGCATGTCTTCCTGACCACCCTAGCACAGTTGAAGCCGTATTTATAGATCTTAAAGGGATTCTTTGTAAGCTAAAATGCATTCGAGGTGTACCGTATCAAAACGTATTAATTTCCCATAAGTACTTTCTCTGCTACTTATGTCTTGCATGTTTATGCATAATTTGGGTGTTATCTGCGCAAAAAAAACCATAAACAGTTGTGTTTACACGAATCATTTTGAGCTTGCTGCCACGTGGATGATTAATTATGCAGCCCGCGTATAATGAATATTCATGCACGCGCAATGAACCACACGAAGACCGTTGACGTCACACACATAGTTGACATGTTAGTTTCCGAGGTGAGTTGATTCAAGCAATGGCATTGTAATAGCAATGTATAGACATATGCATATTGACAGCTATTTTTATAAGTGTAGGAAGCGTATGCACTGTTCAGTTACCCTGCTTCCCAATGCCGTCAGCCGAGTAATGTTTCGATTAAATAGAATTATAACGTCCGAGGACGGCTGCAGTCGGTGTCAGCTGCCGCTGGGACTGTCACTGAGTCTGTCGAGGCTCATCTACAATAACTAACAGCCTTAGGCAAAGGTCTCGTCTTTCTAGTTAATAAAACTGCTTTGTCCAATATTTGACATGCAGTGAACGAAAATGCACGCTAAAATATCAGTAGATGCAACCATAGCAAGATGATTGACCTGGTCGTGGATGTAATTTGTTTGCCTAAATCTGGGATTCGGGTATGTGTGTCTACGGGTCTTGCCTTTCCAAATTCCAGTCAGCCGTTTTTGAAAAGTCCCCGTTTCCCCACTTATTTGAACCGAAACATAAAAATAAGGTCGAACTTCCAGGGACCCATGACAATACTGATAAGTGGAATTTCTGATAACTAGAAAGTTATCAGAAGGTCCCCTTATTGGGATCTGGAGTGCACTGTATATAACCAATGGATACAGGTAATTATGTAGAAGCGAATTAAAAGTTGACCAAAGTAATGCATTGGGATTTTAGTCTGACTGAATCAACATAACAAGGTTCTCTTGTATTTCTTTTCCATTTAGCCAGCTGTACACTTGGTGATAAGTCCCATAATCCAATATATAAATTGAATTAATGTGCACAGTGTTGAGGTAGTTAACTCATATTTAGGCTCAGTTTCATAAATTCAACTTTGTTTATTTGCAGGAACATTGGAAATAACTGAGCTGATGGAAAGAGGAAATTTAAGAGCTCTACTTAATACTGCCATTAATTGGACAATGTGTCACCTGACATAAGATGACGTCTGACTTTGTTCTATCCCATTCTGTTCTGGGAAGTTGTACCTCACTTCGAGTTTCAAATGGATGTGTGCATCTGATACAATAATGTTATGCTCTTTATAGATCTACATTTTTAAAACTAAAACTAGTAAAGGCAAACCTTACGTAGATAGGAAAGTACATAACCACCTACCCTGTTTTGATACCGTAGGTTGAATCAGTGATGTGTAATGTATTTATACTGCTTATGGAAATAGCAGCTGGATTTATGGTGCAAATAAAATGGTTTCATTATTGAATGTTTCTCGGCTTCGGTAAGTTTATGTTATCTAAACGTTTCATTAAAACTTCACTTCAAAATGTATAGCCAGATGTACCTAGTGAAAAATGAACATGATAGTACCATAGTTTTTATATTCCAACAAAAACAATGCCAATCATTCAATCATTTGAATCATTCAAATTGGCGTCGCCATCGGCGGCTTCGTGCATGGAAAGGTGGTATTTTTTCTTTTAAATCAATCCGTCTATCATGAACTGGTGCTATGTTCATTCTCCGTTTATTCCATATATTTTCCTTCTTTACTTTACTGAATCTGTGACATAAACAGCAGCTGGTCCACGTTTCATTTTGATAATTTTATTGGTCAGGACTCATTCGCATGGCGGTGGCTAATCCAAATATACACATGTTGATGACGTATTTCTTGCATCATTAACTCAGCGTAGCTAATCGAAGTCTGGCGGACATTCCCGAATATTCATGAGCATGCCTTTTACGGAGTAGAACTCCGCGTACGCAGTTATTTTTTCGATATATTGTCGGGGTCATTAGTGATTAATAAAACATAATTCTAATGAAATAAAGGCATAGAATTACATGAGATAATCATATTAACAGGATTACCGAATAATTGCGTACATTACAGAGATATTAAAATTCTCAAAGAATCCCTTTAAAGGTGCTCAATCACTTCGTTTGCCCATCGCCAATCCGGTTCTTTTATGTCCAGATGTGTAATGTGTGAATAGTTTAACTAGTGCGCACAGTCGGTTTAATAAACAAAAATGCGTACTTGTTTTTTAATCGTCAAAAAAAGATTTGTCGTTACAGCGGGTATCGCTAGCGAAAGCCAATTGCGCTGTCTGCCTACTGCGCCACTTCGGTCATGTGGTTTACGCGAGATCGGCATCCCAGGCATTCGAAAACAATAACAACACACACGTGCTTTAACGTATCAAGATGAAGATTATAATTCCAAAGTGGTTGTACGGAGGTACGTATTACACTATCGCAGCAACTTGCAAATTGCGAACGTCTACACCCGACTCGAGCCTACACCCGACTCGAGCCTGTTTTTTCTAACTCAAAAGACTAACTTACTAAGTCTAACTGTCTAAGTCTAAGAGTCTAAGACAGTCACCATATCAGCCAGAGGTTCAGTCAGAGAGTGACAACGAGCATAATATTTCATATGTATTGTATTTGGTTACGCAGGATGTTGTTAATAAGCTGTTATTCCGACAATACATATTAAGAGTAGATGACGTGAGGGTGCGAAATGACAAGTAACATTGCTTTGGCAGCAGGCCCGTGTTGTTCGTGCGAGTAACTAAGTCAGGGAGCATCCGTAATTTCGTGCAACAGAACGTCAAACACGGGAGTATTATGTTGGTGATTGTAATTATTAAAACATTTTTTGTGACTCATGTTTGATACTATTACTGCAGAATATTGTTGATTTGCATTGTATTTTATGCAAAATAATTTAGGTTTTTATATGACAAGCATGATGGTGATGATTTTATTCAATATAAAAATGTAAACGTGTAAATACATGAAATATCAATACATCTAGAGTACACCATATATAAGGATTACACAAGAAAATGCACGCACTTGTCTCCATTGTGGTCCTTGATGCCTGGCTATAGTGTATGTAATGCATTAATTGGTATCCTGTGATACCTTTCAACTGACATATGCCGGCTATTCTTATGTATTTACCAATATATGTATGTATTCTCACCACAGCAATATATGAATACATAATAAGATATGTAACTTGAATGATGATGTTGCTAGAGGCCACACTGCAACCCATGAATGAGAATGAGAGGAGGGGCTAGAGGCGGTCACCCGGGCCAGGCAGACACAGGGATGATACATAGTCTGTATCAGGCCCACATTTGATCAATCTAGGTAATTTCAAATTTATAACAATCAACCACGTATAAGATATCAACAAATTTTAATGTGCACATTTAAATATACCACATTTGTTTTCATACACATTTTAATAATAACATATTGGGCATAAAAAACAAGATTGACTTCTGCACTTTTATATTATACCCACAAGTGTATCAACACAGACATATTAATACACCTTTAAACAGTAATTAGCATATGGCGATGACTCTGAAATAAGTTTATAAAATAAATTAGTCATTCTTGAAGAAGGTAGACATATGTATTATGAACCTTTGAATACTTGACGAGGAAAATATATTGTTAGCATCACAATAACACCTCATTCTGTCATTTCCAACATTCACCTTGACCATTCAACCTCAGGTTTAAAATGTCAAACATGAATATGTATAGTAGTTACACATGGCAGACACTGACATGAATTTGTATACTGAAAACAAAACAAAAAATATAAATGTGCTTTACTAATGCTTTAGTGATTAGCAGAATTCAAATCAGTCTATAATATTGACTAAAATCAGGCGTCACTGTAATGAAATTGAACACTTCTAAATTCATGTAATGACAATGAACACCTAGTAAAGAAAAATTGTTTAAATTTTTCACTGTTTTGAAAAATTGCATATTCCACTAATGTCTGCATGCTGTATCAAGCCACCCTTCCCCGGAACAACCCTGGTAAACACTGACTGTTCCTAAGATATCAACATGTATAGATGCAGCTGTAGTAGAACATTTCTTGCTGCCTTTTTTCTTGTGAAATGCTGCAGGTCATACATGAAACATTATTATATATCGATTATGACAATGAACACATCATAATTATTTACTCCCAATACTACTATGATGTCTGTTTTTGTTTACCGAATATATGCTTTTTTTTACAGGAGATGGAACTAGTGTGCTTAGTACCACTAGCTCTCCAAGTTAATATGGCATACTGGGCAGTTGTATTTGTCCAGGATCTCGGACAAGATTCTACAGCCATGCAACATAATAACAGTTTGTCATATGAATGTCCACTGAGTGATCCCAGGTCAGTCAGTTAGCTTGACTGACTGGAAACCAATGTAGACTGCAGGTTGTGGTGACGCTTGACTAGCTCTGCAGTTGGTGATGGAACGGTGGGTGCCAGGGTCTGCAGATATGTCAACAACTTTCGATGCTGTCAGACAGATTCAGTGTGGAGCATTCTTCGGTGAACTGCATCAGTTTAGATATCGATGACATCACTGTATGTTTTTGCTGTCTTTGATGGTACTGCATACCAGCTTCCTGACTTTTTGCTGTACGTCTGCATCTACCTATACCGGAGACAAAGTGACAATTAGGATGGCTCTGACATGTATGATATTTTTATATGTGATGACACATTTATCAAAAGTCAATAATACAAGGTATTTGTATTCAATTCAACTATAACTTTTAGCAGTGTCCATGAAAAAATACATTAATTATCCAGAATTGTTACAATGGTAGGGTTTCATTGTCTTTGTGTTGCTGATAGTCAGTCTCAGCCAGCTGAGTTCTTGCAACATACACCAGGCACAAGTTTGTGATGAAGTAATAGTATTGAAAGCCTTTTCACATTTTTCAACAACAATCTGTTGATACATTGACAGCAGCATTTTACTTGTTTAAATTATCTATGTATCACGAGGACTGTTATATGTTTTTCATGTCATGTATAATTTTTTTAAATTATTCTTTTTTATCACTGTTTTATATTTTCACAAATAATTTACATTAATTTTCATTTTGATAATTAAACAACACTTGAGTAAGTTTAGTTCTGATATGGTGTAGTATCCAGTCCTCAGGATTACTCAAAGCGCTTTAAACTTTACTCCCTGGCAGACCTGTTAAATCGAAAACACCATCTTGACTTATGTGGAAGAATTCAGCCACACTGAAATTAATATGCGAAGATTATTCATACAAAAATATCCAACGTCTGTAGCTGGTACTCTTCATACAGCTGAGTAAACTGGAGAAATGTAGCATGTAGCGATTGTACATGTAATTCTCAGTCACATGGCGATGACCCTGTCTAGTCTAGTCACTATTTCTTGCGAGTTGTAAACAAACCAAGCATTGCACAAACTTCAACAGTTTTGAATTTTATATCCTATTGATGTTTAAAAAAAAAAATCATAATATAGTTATTTTTATTTGATATGTACTTATTAAATTTGTTAAACTAAACATCTTCCTAAGTAATTTGTTCTCATTGGTTTACATTTTATGGGCATTAAATATTAACATTTGTTGTTAAATACACATAATTGTTTAGTCACTAATTTTGTGAGTTGTAAACATACAACTAGCGTTTGATATCACATGTACTAGTGTTGTTTTTTGTAACAAAGAATTGTGATAAATGTAACTGTTTTGTTATATGTACTTGACATTTTTTCAACCTCTTCCTAATTTTTGTTTCTATTGTTGCTTTGCATTTTATGCGTATGTGATATTAAAAATTATTACATTATACACATCAAGTGCAATGACCTGTAGTTGTATTGTGCTTTTCATAATTTTTTAGTCATGATCTCGTCAAATAGTTTCAATAAAATGTTTTAAATTTACATTGTCTTTACTTTCATTCACATGCATTTCTAACAACAATATGCAATTTAACGAGGACACCCATTACTGCAAAATCCTAATGCAGACAACCAAAACTATCACATACAGTGGTGTATCCAGAATTCGAGTTTGGGGGGCACAAAAACCTCCACCGGCGGCCGAACCAAATGGTGTAGTCTAAATTTTGTCGCTACCGAGCCGCTATAACTTCAGCCGCTCGGCTGGAGTGGTGATATTGGAAGATGGGGGTGGGGGGGGGGGGGGGGGGGAGGGATGCTGTTGAAACATTTTCAAAGATGGTGTAACTGTACCCAAATAAGATTGGTCAGAATAAAACATAATTGTAAAAATAACCAAACACATATGTTTGCATATCTTCCAAATGTTAGGCTATGATTTATGTATATATATCACGTTTGCATACCAGTAGCAATTAATACTTACGTTTACTTACTGTCCTGAGCTGCATCCAGCCTCAGGAAGTGACTGGACACCTGACAGTGAGCTGCCTTTGCTATGACCACTGATGCTCAATGGAGCCGCCACAGATCTTGTCATATGTGATGGCTGCAGTGGTGTCGAGGTAGTTCGCGCCTTTGTGTTGAAGCTGTCAAACAAAGTCATGAATTGGAATATGGAATGAGTCAGATTATTTGTGAAGGTGAACATGGTTTTACGGCACTACTACACGTAAATATATATATAATATTATATATTTATGTAAATATATATGTGTGTGTACATGTGGCGTGTAACTTGTAAAAGTTTTAATTTCATTAATAGGTTAAAATATTTTGCACGATAATTTGCCCAATGGTCATTTGCCCAGCACTCGAGTGTGAAAAGGTCATTTGCCCAGTTGTTAAAAAATTACAATAAATGATATGAGAGTGGCAAAGTTATTATTGTATATATTGTAAAACTGTAGTATATAACAAACAAATAGACAATTTACAACAAGGTGAAACAATTTGGATTGTGGACCTTCTAATTGCCAGCATAATTAACTACCTGTAAGTGCAGGTAGAACATAGGTGGGCTGGAAAGAAGGTCACAGGAAATAAAGTCACAAAGTAATTTTATGCAACAAATATAACAAGTTTTGCAATTTTTCACTGATAGTACTAGTGACATTATATCGTATGTCTTATTAAGAGTTTCCCCAACCTTACATATTATTAAAATAATTCCACACATTGTATGTTTAAACAGGTCAAATTAAGTTATTTTGATTTCTGAACACACACACACACACACACACACACACACACACACACACACACACACACACACACACACACACACACACACACACACACACACACACACACACACACACACACACACACACACACACACACACACACACACACACACACACACACACACACACACACACACACACACTAAAATATACATTCAAAGATACAAATCAGTAACTGAATATAAGCATATTGTGCTGTGCTAGCCAGCAGGTGATTATAGAGATAAAATGTCATGTGACGTAACATTAACATTGAAGCAGTTGCAGCCTTTAGCATATCTGTGTGCCAGCATAAGCATAATTATTATGAAATGACAATCACTGAGGCTTGGCTATATTGTGTCACGTATATTTATTTGCATTGTACAGTGTATATACACATTTGTGTTTGCAATACAAACATTCCGAATGAAATAAAAAGAAAATTAAGTTGAAAAAATGAACTGCAGATGAAATGAGCTATGTAGTTGACAGTTTGATAACCACCCTATCATACAAAGATGGAATAATTGTACACACATTAGACTGGTCAAACCAGAACATAACAGTACATTAATACCATTACTTAAACTGACATTGGTTGTAATGGTTCAGAGCTGCACCCAGCCTCGAGAAGAGACTGAATACCTGACAGTGAGCTGTTTTTACTGCGACCACTGATACTCGATAGAGCCAATGCAGTGGTTGTTGTCTGTGGTGGCTGGATTGGTGTGGACGTCATTAGTATATATTTGTGGTGAAACTGAAGTGAAGGCGTAAGTGGAATGGCCAAAATTGGTTAAATTTGAATTTTTTAGTAGTACTACTACCCCTCAAAATGGACAGCATAGTATAACACATCAAAGTAATATCCAGACTATTTAATTAACTTTCAGAAATAATAAAATAAATGTTCCTCCTATGTTCATGCACCCGGTGTACTTGTTTTCTTGCTCCCTATCAAACTAAGGTTAGCATAGAGCAGACCTGCCTACCATTCCGGATTGTCCGGAATCATTCCGGAAAGTCACCTCAAATTACGGTATTACGGTGAGGGATGAACATATTACGGACTGTGACCATGTTGGGTAATCACTGAAATTTAGGTTGCACTATATTCAAAAGGTGGCAGCATGTGCATGCAGCATGTTGTGACATGGTTTTTCATTCGCTGAGTCTGGTCGTAATGTAACCAATAGGAAACAGCGTTATGACAAAATCGCATTTCCGCGATCAAACAAAACGAAGTCACGCGGCACGAAATGATGGCTGACAGCGAAACGATGCCAACCCAAAAGAAATGTGTAATGCAAAAATGTAGTGAGTGTTGTATTGTAATGTTAGGCCAACTGACTGTACTAAGACTAAGTTAGTTTATTTATTGAGGAGTTTAGTGTATCATTTACAGCCTATCACAGTTACTACAGTCTAGGCGATGTCGATGACAGTGTAATGTAATGGTTTTGGTCCATCGCTACCCCCCCCCCCCGTCTATCATTTTTCATACTAGAGTTGAGTAGGCTAGAGTGTAGGTGGTGTTGAAGACAATGTAACTAATGGTTATGACCCAGTGTAATATAATGGTTTTGGTCCACCGCTACCCCCCCCCCCCCCCCCCCCCGTCTATCATTTATCATACTAGAGTTGATTAGGCTAGAGTGATGTTGAGGACAGCGTAACTAATGGGTTTGACCTGTCGCTACCCCCCCCCCCCCCCCCCGGTGACAACAACTTACATGGTGGTTCTGCATTACTGACAGGAAGCGTATATTCTTGAAAATCAGTGTAAATGGGAAGATGGATTACTGACAGGAAGTTTTTGGGGTAGGCAGATCTGTATAGCTAAATATTAATATAAGATGACATGTCATTAAATATGAAGGCATATGCCATAATATTTACATTACTGTATATTAATGTGTGATGGAACGTCGATGAAACGTCGCGGAACGTCGATGGAGCGGATTTTTAAGTTCATCTACCATTCGGTGTGTACTTCGCATGAGACTGATACTTCGCACATAGTTAACTATTGGTATAATATAATATATATATAATACAATTCACGTGCGATGGAACGTCGCGGAACGTCGATCAAAGATGGCATTAAGATGGCGGACGATGATGGCGTTGTTTTGGCTGTTCCATCTATTGAACACACAGTCGTGTGTGTGGTGTGCTTGCTGATAAATTCAATATTACTAACCTGTCCAGAAGAACTTGGCGAATGCTGCATCACTTTTCACGCCAGCCGTTTCTTTCGTTCGGTTTCACAAATCCATAACCTTTCCAATATACACCTTTGTTCGCGGATATATACTCTCTTTGTCTTTCCGCTGTCACCCTCTTTTTAGTCGAGTCGGTCGGGCGTCCCTTCATCGCAGATAAAATTATCGAGCTATCACTTGTATGAAAAATGGACGGCGACTCGTAAATACGCAATGTTGACTGAATCCAGGCACCGAAAGGTGGGGTCAAAGGCCGATGACGCCGCATATTCCCGTTCACGTGACTATTACACGAGAAGTCTATCTCAGACCACATCCAAGTTCAGATATGTGTCTTGATATTCCGTTAGGACTAACCGAAAATCATGTTATTGTTTGTCTGCTAATTTCACTAAAACGAAGTAAAGCATACGTACAAATGAACCAGTATATCAATAATGAATACTTGATACGTTTACGTTTCGTGAAATTAGTCTGACACGTGAGGAGCACAAAAATCGTAATGATTGAGCATCTTTAAGATTATCACGAATATCCGAATTGTATGAGTTTACCGCCTACCGAATTGCACTAACGTTTACAACGTTTAGGAACAGCAATAACATTGTTACCATTGGTGATTTTAACTTGCCCCTCATTAAATGGAGTAACAACAGTTTTCTCGGGCTCAACCATATAATTCTTTCATTGATTGCATAACTGAAAATGCTCTAACCCAGCATGTAAATGTCCCAACCCGTGGCAACAATACGTTAGATCTTGTACTTTCTAGCGACCCTGTGGCACAGGGTGCGTATGTAAAGACGGGGTAGCCCCCCACTTAGCACATGTGGTGAATTAGCTGTCAGTGATACCGACAAAGTCAATGAATTAAACAGAGAATTTTCGTCTGTTTTCACTATGGACGATGGGACTTCACCAGCGTTAAACATGCGTACAAATGTTCAGTTATCCAACTTGAAGCTCTATAGAGAGTTTGTGCGTAAATTCGTGGGTAAGCTGCCAAATAAATTCAGCCGTAGTCCGGATGGTATACCCCCGGTGTATTTAACTGTCTTTAATGTGAACTATGTACTCCACTCTAAGTTATTTTCAAAATGTCACTCGACTTTTCCAAAGCGTCTAAGTATGGGATATGCGGTAACAGTTTACAATGGTTCACTAGTTTTCAGAGCAACCGCAAACAAATAGGTGATACATGTTCTAGTTATACCGATGTCTCGTTCGGTATCCCGCAAGGCTCATGCACCGGTCCCCTATCATTCATACTGTACGTAAACGATCTGCTAAGATGAAAGTGTGACTGCTAACACTAATGTATGTTTGTTTGCGGACGATACCAAACTATCCACCGTGTTCTCGGATGTTTCCGAACGGCCTGACATGCAAAAGTGTCTTAATGAATTCGTGGTTTGGGCAGACCGGTGGCAGCTTCAAGTAGCTGAACAAAAAAATGCTGTGTACTGACGATTGGAAATAGTATCCAGGCTACCTATCATCTGAAAGGTGTACAACTTGTTAACGTTAATGAATACCGATATATTGGTGTTACAGTCGATGATAACTGTTTATTTAAGCAGCATATTTTGTATATTTCTCACAAAGCATACAGCGCAATCAATGTCATTTTTCGCTGCTTTAATACTGCTGGTGCTTGTGCTCTCATTAAAGCATATACCTCATTTGTGCGCCCAGTGCTGGAATACTGTTCTACTGTTTGGAACCCATATATACCAGCTAGGCAGTACTTTGGCATGACTGACCAGTTAGAGAATGTGTAACGGTTCTTTATGCGCCGGGTCTATTACCGCTGCAAATTCGATGCCAATCATGGCTACTTACAAATACTTGACTATCTTCATCTAGAGGGTCTCGAACTCCGCCGGGTTTATAATGATATGGTAATGGTATATAATATCATGCATGGACATGTCAATGTATCTGAAAATAACCTCATGTTGTGCAATAACACTGCTATAACTACCACCATTTCGACTATAGGTCATGGACTTAAATGCAGATTAGCACGTGTTGTACCTACGGGGCACACGTTTTTTAACATTGTTTATCCTAAATAAAAAAATCAATCAATCGATACAGCAAATTTTGATGTCGTAACGACTTATTCGGGGTTGATGAAATCATAAACAGGTTTTGAAGCCACTATGATCAAGTTGGGGAAATTATACATACGGGTAGGCCTACTATAATGTTTAAATGACCCGACGATACGAGGTCTTACCCCGGAAACCCATTACAATCGGGGTTGATAAATAAACAATATCGACTATAAGCTACTATACAGGCGTAGCTTCTAACGTTGTCTACTGACGTACAAATACATCATCTGGATTCAGAGCGATCTTCGATGCACAGACCGCTTAATCCCATTAGGTGGGTTGCATGGCTAAATACGCTCTGGATGAAGACTATCAAACACTTGACATGGTCGTTAGTACTATGTTTTCAACGTTGCAGTTTGCACTGAAATTTTTCAAGAACATGTACGTGGTTGACATTGTTTTAAAAACTGGACACTTCGGGTGAGTTCTTGTGATGATATTATGACTGCAAAACTGACAACTTACTAGTTTAATTTGCTGCGAGTAAACGCGATCTAATCGTGCTAATGCAACAACTCACGTTAGCACAATAAATGTTTCAACGGGAAACGTGCAGCATTTAACACGACGTGATTGCATCTGAAGTTTCCGTGAACATCCGGCCACTGTCCATTAAGTCTATTATTTTCTAAAACTTTATGATCGTTCCATGTATTCTTAGTCTTCTTCGTTTTGCCTTCCTCTGATAACTTACCCAATTGGTCAGGTTTACGGGTACATGTAAAATCTATATACTATTTATTCTGGAGGCATCACCGTTATATGATCCTGCTTATCTTAAAATACAAATCCCGCTAGATGGAGCTAAATAATTCGGAGCTCAAGGGTCAGATACCTTGCTGTGATCTTACTAAGCTACGTGACATCTTAATTATATGAGCATGTGTTATTTGTTGCGCGATTCAAGTAGCCATAGTGCAACTACTTTCGTTTTGGCATCAGTGTCGATAGCATGTTCGTAACGTAGCGAGGTCAGGGAAGGTCTGTTCTCCTTCGTTGACGTTCCTTTGGCAATAACGTGTTCATTAGCCGTCGGCGAATAATCTTCCGGATATGTTATTTGTAAAATCCACGATAAGATGACAATAACACCACAAAACAACGCGGTGGGGTGTTTTCACGCCGGAAAGACTAAGTTGCAGCAACGTCCGCCACAGTTATCTGTCAGATAAGTGAGCAATTTGAGTCTGCAGTACGGACGAGACGTGGCTGCACGTCAGTGATCGACAAGTTGTACTGCTCAGAACCGGGCCAGGGTGAGTTACCTAGCAAGATGTCCACCGGCAACACTGGAGGTCTATATGCAGCCAGTACAGCTGGCGTGACGTCCAGGTTGGCCCTACGTGCCGACGGCAGCAAGCCTCGCCGACACTCCGTCCTTGACACTCGCCTGCGAGCTTCCTCCCCACTTCCGCAACGTTCCCTCTCGCCTCCGCTTGCCAACGTGGCTGGCGACCACGTCAACGCTGGTGATGCTCGGCAGTGCCGGTGCGTACGCCTCGGCGTGTGCACTGCGCGCCTTGACGTGCTCGACGCGCGAGCGCGCCTCGTGCACGCGCTCGCTGGCCTCCTGCAGGATGCGAGAGTCGAGCACGGCGCGAGACATCGCCGTCTCCGTCTGCCGCATCAGCTGCCGGTGCTCCAGGTAGCGCCGCACCACCTCCTGTTGTTCCTCTTCCATCTCCTTCTGCGTGAGCACCGTGTCGAGGCGGTCCTGCAGGACGTCATCGCGCGTGGACAGCCTGTCGTGCCGAGCAAGCGCCGTTGACACGGACGTGTTCTGCACGGCGAAGTCGTTGACGAACGAGCGAGCCTCCCGCAGCTCGCCCCTGCGCTGCGACGCCGCGCTGCGCCGCTCCACGGACTTCTGCAACTCCTGCAAGTGCCTCATTTCGCTCTTCTCTTGCTGCTCGGCGACACTCCGCCGCTCCAGCTCTCGTTTTCGCCGCACGTTATCGCGGCGGTCGTTAATGTAGAGCTTACGCTGATGGCGGCCCGCCTCTCGCTGTTCCCGCATCGAGTGTACACGCCCCGCCCGCTCCGCTTGGTTCTCCGCCTTCTCTCGGCTGTCGTACGCCTGCTGTACGGCGCGCAGAGACAGCATGCCCATGCCGCTGCCGCGTAGCCGCCGACACAGCTGTCGCTTGGCCGCCTCTGTGGACGTCGACCGCACCGAGGCCCGCGTTGTCGACGACTCGAGTATACGCCGTCGGTGCTGCTCGTCCTCGTTCGCACGCACGTCGCGACCTGCCTCGCGCCGCGAGATGATCATGTCCAAAACCGGGTCGTACACGCTGATGGTCGATTTCAGGCCGCTCAGACGGAACTCCACCGCCGGCACCTCAGAATCAGAATAAATTTATTATTGGCAACCTTTCAGTTGGATTATACATACATTCACAATAAACTACACACAACCACACAAGTATAATATTATTTTATAAAACACAATAAATCATGTTAAAGTAATGACAGAACATTTTGTACATAATAAACGTAATGCAATCACACTAAAATTATTCTTAAATAAATTCACCAAACCGACCCGTGAACACACCAAACTCAATATGAGGCGCTTTATATTAAAAATTACGCATTATAATCGCATTACTAACTTTATTTACAATTAAGATACATTAATTACATTAAAACGAAATAAACTACTTTAAATATTGAAATTATTAAAATTAAGACCTTGGTTGCACTCATCGCTTTGTCGTCTTCCGACTGCTTCCCGCCATCCGAACATGTCGCCTTCCTGTTCGTCCGCCGCCTGCTTCGAGCTGCTGCCGGCGCCGACGCGTGCTGTTTTTCTCGCTCTCGCTTGTGGATCGACTGCACCGAGCCCGACTTGGACGCGACGGACCGGGCGTCAGGGGACGACACCGACGCGGCGTCTTCGGTGGTCGAGTCGAACAGCAGCGCGTCCTCGTGGAGACTTTGGAGCGTGCTCGTCTGCAGGAAGACACTGCGAACATTTTACATTTGAAACAAGAGCTCAAGATCGATAACTCCACGATGTTCGATCACTGATTAAGATATTTGCCGAAATGTCTTAATACAAGTAGTTGCCTCACTGGAGATGGCATGACTACTGCTATGCAGTCTGACTAGCATTATTATGTATCGATATCGTTATATCACGGTCTCTTAAGCTACGCGATACATTGTAGAGCATTCTAAACTAACGTCTAATAAGAGCAACAACATTACACCGAGCCATGGAGCAACAAACCACTGATTGGCGTCAGGTAGGCAAAAGACCCTCGATATAAGGCTAAAATAGCAGAAAACATGTAAGCAAGCAACTCTAAGTAAATACAGTTGTATTTTAAAATACATCACCAAATGGTAGACCAGAGGCGAATTGTTCAAGGAAGCGAATGAACGTATAGACGACGAAAGTGGACCTAGGCGTCTCGGAGGAGATAGACTTAGGACTTCTGAGTTAGCGTGATAATAATAATAATTATATATATATGTATATATTATATATTGAAACACACGCACGCACGCACGCACGCACGCACGCACGCACGCACGCACGCACACACACACACACACACATTAGTAGAAGATGTACCATGGAAGAGCTAGATTTACAAGACTCGAAAGTTAATGTATTTCTATAATAGATTTCTATAATAGATTACGATGTTACATAACCTAGATGTATGCTGCAGTGTGCAGTTTGTTTGCATCGTGTGGAGTCTTCCATTACGGTAACACACCTGCAGCTTATCGACGTCGATGTAGAAACGTTTGGTCGAGCCCGCCGCCTTCGAAGGCACTTCCTGCTGGCTCCTCAACCCTTGGTTCATGGTATCCACATGTGTTTGAGTTCGCAGCTGTAGGAAGGGAAAACACTGTACAGATGTTGATGAATTGTGTTGCTCAGTGATAGCGGTACGCGATGCGTTGTGAAGCACAGGTAAGCGTGGTAATATAAGGCCAAGTTATAGGCCTAAGTATCGATGAACTCAAAATTACCTCTGAGACAAGTGTTGTTCTCTATACGCAACCAAGCATCAACATAATCAATCTAAACTTAAGCTAAAACCGTGCAATTTGACAGAGTTACATTGAAAATCACGATATGACGTGACATGGTCACCATCATTGAATAAAGCTTTTACTTACAGTACGTAGTACGTGTACATGTCTACACGTACTACAAGTTGCCTACACGTACTACAAGTTGTCTACACGTACTACACGTTGTCTACACGTAATTGTCTACACGTACTACAAGTTGTCTACACGTACTACAAGTTGTCTACACGTACTACAAGTTTTCTACACGTAGTTGTCCACACGTAATACAAGTTGTCTACACGTAGTTTATTAGCAGCATGACCTCACCACTGATACATTTATTCAATTGGGTGTAACGAACTTGATAGTTTAGAAGCAGCATGACCTCACCACTGATACATTTATTCAATTGGGTGTAACGAACTTGATAGTTTAGAAGCAGCATGACCTCACCAGTAATACATTTATTCAGTTGGTGTAACAATCTTGATAGTTTACAAGCGGAATTACCTCACCACTGATACATTTATTCAGTAGGGTGTGACGAACTTGATAGTTTAGAAGCAGCTTGACCTCACCAATGATACATTTATGTGACGAACATGATAGTTTAGAAGCAGCTTTACCTCACCACCGATACGTTTATTCAATAGGATGTGACGAACTTGATATTTTAGAAGCACCATGACCTCACCACTGATACATTTATTCAATTGGGTGTGACGAACTTGATAGTTTAGAAACATCATGACCTCACCACTGATACATTTATTCAATTGGTGTAACAATCTTGATAGTTTAGAAGCAGCATGACCTCTCCACTAATACATTTATTCAATTGGGTGTGACGAACTTGATATTTTAGAAGCAGCTTGATCTCACCACTGATACATTTATTCAATTGGTGTAACAATCTTGATATTTTAGAAGCAGCATGACCTCTCCACTAATACATTTATTCAATTGGGTGTGACGAACTTGATATTTTAGAAGCAGCATGACCTCACCACTGATACATTTATTCAATTGGGTGTAGCGAACTTGATAGTTTAGAAGCATCATGACCTCACCACTCATACATTTATTCAATAGGGTGTGACGAACTTGATAGTTTAGAAGCAGCTTGATCTCACCACTGATACATTTATTCAATAGGGTGTGACAAACTTTATAATTTAGAAGCAGCAAGACCTCACCACTCATACATTTATTCAATTGGGTGTGACGAACTTGACAGTTTAGAAGCAGCTTGACCTCACCACTGATACATTTATTCAATAGGGTATGACGAACTTTATAGTTTAGAAGCAGTATGACCTTAACACTGATACATTGATGCAATAGGGAATTACGAACTTCATAGTTTAGAAGCAGCATGACCTCAACACTGATACATTTATTAAATAGGATGTGACGAACTTGATAGTTTAGAAGCAGCATGACCTCACCACTGATACATTTATTCTATTGGGTGTGACGTAGGATTCACGAAGTCGTATTTAAATGGAGACAGTCTATTCCTCTACCCGGAATTAGCTAGTCTAATAATTTATAAAAAGGACGTTTTGCTGTGTTGAACGTGGGAAAAGTGAAATTGTCATTGAACACCAAAGGGTATTGGGATTAACTCAGCCCACCTCGGCCGTAGTGCCAATAAAACTTGTTTTGAAACTGGATGCTTTGTTTACTATTTGAACATGCTCCGGGGTCGTGCCTTCCAAATTGCGAACAATTTGGTGGGCATTACACATTCAACTTAGTTATTATAGTTTTAAGAACATTATATTAATTAATAAATGGAAAACTTGGAACAGACGCGTCTCCTTTTAAGCTAAGCCAGAGGCTACAGGGACGAAGCGTAACGACGTACGTACATGTAGGATATTGGCGAGGACATCGGGAGAGTAGCGCGACGACTCTGATATGGCCTGGTCGCTGAGGCCGGTGGAGCCGGGACGCCGGAGCTGCTTCATGTACGTGTCATAGTCGAGTCTCGTCTGCTGGACCGGACCCCTCGATACGGACGGCAAGCTGACGGGAGACGACGGCGGGGGAACCGTGCTGGCGTGAGAGTCACATCGTCGCCACTCCTCGTACTTCTTCTGGGCCCTCGTCGGCGGCCTGCAAACATCGAGTGTACCTCGTGCAAACCACCGTACGCGCCGCATACTAATAATAGTTATCATTATTATTACTATCAATATTTTTATAGTATTACATTATGATTATTGCATATGTCGTATTATCATTATTACTACTGCCAGCATTAATTTGTAGAGGGCCATATATCCGCAAACAGCGCGTTCGGGTATAGTCTACCCACACTGTAAAACATTCCCCTGTATGGAATCATACTATTTTAAATATTGAAACAAATAGTTTAATATTATATTATATTAACATTAATAAATATATAATAGATAAACTACATGTTCACAAAAATGTCCTACGTCACAGTTCCCGGTGAAAAAAAACAAGCAAAGACATGTGTTTTGAAGAGATTCTTGAAATTTTATACTCAAAGTGCATGTCTGTTTGCTCTCGACGAGATCCTGCACGTCGGCGGAAAGAGTACCTATGTCGTTGTTTAGCATTTTATCAGCTCGCGTTAGCGATACAGACTAGGACACAGGCGACTTATCTGTTGGTCACTTCCCGGATGGTCTGGAGCCGACCCAGTCTCCGGTAGAGGGCACGTTCCATGACCTGTGCGACGACACAAGTCATGGAACGGCGCGCCCGGGGTTCAAGCGTACGTCGCTCGCTACATCGTGGCGGTCGTCATAGATATCGCTTATTGTTACGTTATATCGATTAAAAAATAATCGCTTAACTTGACACCATATCAGTTGGTAATAGCAGGAGAGCGCAAGATGCTACATCGCAAACTTACGAGTAATATTTCAGTGGAAAGGACGTCATTGAAACGATGTGCGGAAATATGAATGCGTCATAGAGTTTTACACCGGACGAGATTTATTAGGATTTTGGCCTAATGAGGCGCCATGCCTTGATCCACGGCAGCTGCAGTAGAAGCCGCCGTGATATCGATATCAATATCGGGTTGTAGGTTTCATAGTTATCTTTGTGCAATTCCGACCTACTTCAATACGAATGTATGTGTGTGTGTGTATGTGTGTGTGTGTGTGTGTGTGTGTGTGTGTGTATGTGTGTGTGTGTGTGTGTGTGTGTGTGTGTGTGTGTGTGTGTGTGTGTGTGTGTGTGTGTGTGTGTGTGTGTGTGTGTGTGTGTGTGTGTGTGTATACTTCAATACGAATGTGTGTGTGTGTGTGTGTGTGTGTGTGTGTGTGTGTGTGTGTGTGTGTGTGTGTGTGTGTGTGTGTGTGTGTGTGTGTGTGTGTATATATATATATATATATACTTCAATACGAATGTGTGTGTGTGTGTGTGTATATATATATATATATATATACACACACACACACATTCGTATTGAAGTATATATATATACATATATATATATACACACACACACACACACACACACACACACACACACACACACACACACACACACACACACACACACACACACACACACACACACACACACACACACACACACACACACACACACACACACACACACACACACACACACACACACACAAATTCGTATTGAAGTATACACACACACACACACACACGCACACGCACACGCACACGCACACGCACACGCACACGCACACACACACACACACACACACATTCGTATTGAAGTAGGTCGGAATTGCACAAAGATAACTATAAAACCTACAACCCGATATTGATATCGATATCACGGCGGCTTCTACTGCAGCTGCCGTGGATCAAGGCATGGCGCCTCATTAGGCCAAAACCCTAATAAATATCGTCCGGTGTAAAATATATATATATATATATATATATATATACCCATATTGAATATGGCGACACTACTCGCTGTCGTAATATAATACTCAATTTTGAATGCTGCAAAGTATTTCTGGTGTTTTCTAATTTGCAATAAAGTATTGCAAATTAGGTATTTGAAATATACATGTATTTTTGTATAACTATTTATAATCCTTTTAAAAATGCAATATTGATTGTATTGCAAGTACTTACAATACTTTAAAAACGCTTAGCATACCTGGTATATATATATATATGTATATATACTATATATTATAATATATATATATAATTATATGTATATATATATAATTTAGATTATATATATATACGTATATATATATATATATATACCAGGTATGCTCTGCATATATATGTATATATATATAATTATTATCTAGAGTGAAACGAGTGCGCCAATTCAGTTAGGTGTTCATGCTAATTGCTGTCTATGTGCGTGGCTATGCATTAAAAAATTATGTGCGTTTCAGTGTAAGCCCAAGATCTGATATCCTAATAAGAAACTTAGAATTTATTCTAGAACACTTGAATTTTATATTTCCGTGACCCTGAATCTGTGCTCTATGATGGCCATCGCTTGTTGTGTGGATATTCGCAACGCCAAGAGGCGATGACGCGATGCGCGATGGGATGAACAGTGCGCGATGCGATGGGCGATGCGATGGACGATGCACGATATTATGCGTGCTGCGATGGACGATGCGCGATGCGATGGACGATGGACGATGCGCGATGCTATGCACGATGGGATGCGCGTTGGCCGATGCGATGAGCGATGTTAGAGCGGTGCGCGATGCGATACGCGATGCACGATACGATGCACGATGGTATACATTATAAAGATGCCGCAATGAGCATGTGTATGCCGAAAGCGAGACTTAGGCAGCCATTGGAATTTTATTAAACACATTTATTTTTGTGTTCAGAGCATGTGATGATGGCTGATGACCATGACTGTCCGTATACGGTTACACATCTAGTTATTGTGCACAAAAGATTATGTGTTTATACATTTTAATCGGCTTTAAATGTACTAATATTTTGGAGTTAAAATGTGAATTTTTATCACATGAATTTCCACATGTGGACAAATAAAGGTTATTGTGTTGTACTGTATTCGCATCGCGCATCGTCCAACTCATGGCGCATCGCATCGCGCATCGTCCATTGCATCGCCCATCGCATCGCGTCATCGTCCCTTGGCGTTGTGAATATCCACACAACAAAGCGATGGCCCTTCTCGGCCGTCATAGTGCTGCTTTGAATGGGATGTGCGCCACTGAAAACGGCAGATCGTAAAAGATCCAACCTGACCCAAATGTGGAATACAGTTAACTGATGTAATACCAATGGACGCAAGCAAGCAGCAAGAACGCTAAACCTCTCTGCTGTGAACGCAATTTGAAATCTCGATAAGTCCTGGAGACCTTCGTAGATAGCTTCTGTTGTATCACTATCATGGCCACGGGGCCATGGCAAGAGACGCCCAGACAGATACAATGGCAGACAAGGAGAACTAGACGGAACGTCCAGGTTCCTAGAGTTGATGAACATCCGCTGGACGTGAGGATTTGTAAATAATTCTAACAAGAACGACGGAATTCAAAATCATAACATGGGACGTCGAATCGACCTAATCAATGAAATAAGCACATTGAGTGATGCGTGACATTGAGCGAGGTGTAACATTGAGCGAGGTGTAACATTTCGTGAGGTGTAGACGTAACATAGTGCGAGGAGTAACCCTGAACTGGATGTAACACAGAACGGCGTGTAATACAATACAGGGAGTAACAAGGAACGGGGTGAAACACAGAGAATTAAGTGTAACACGGAACTCGGTGTAGCACAGAACAGGGTGTTACGCACATGGTGTAACGCACACACTTGGGTGTGACACACATAACACAGTATAGCATATAGCATGACGTGTAAAACACAGACGTATACCGCAGTGTAAGGCACAGAGCGACGTGTAACACACCACAAAACGAACAAGACGTGCGCGGCGTTTTCTATGCGTTAAAGAAATTATGAATGTTACGAAACGCTACAGTCTAAATGTCTTCAAAACATGACTTAATTTGTATCGGAACGTTGTATCGTCTATGACAAGGCTTGTGTATACCTAATGTTACATCGCGAGTTGCACAGACGCTTGCCTAGTTCGATAACGACGCTCTTATGGCTGATCTAAGCAGTGCTTTGGTGTAACACACGTGCCATGGCACGCATCGTAATCTAACTAGTGATTTGGTGCAAAACGCAGCTGGCAGTGCCTGCTACTATATTTACCGACGTTCCTTTGGTAGCGCCCACAGGTGGCTGCAATAGAGCAATGTAACATAACGCGTTGCCTATCACACAGATGTCACATAACAAAGACACCAGTGCTTGTGACAAGTGTTTGCTGCTGTCTTCCACATCATTTGTCGTCGCACGTTGGCGGTCGCTGGTTCATGCAGTCTACGTCGAAGCAAACACTACATCCTGTTTCTTAAAAGGTTCGAGAAACAATTCAGAAATCCTACACCAGTTAGCTTAACGTGAGCGATTTGTAAATTAGCACATTCTTGGCCAACACGTAGCCCACGGCTGCCTCTATTGCGCCAGTAGCTGCACATGACCTTATATATGTGCATACAGTACAGCTAACCGTTTCAACATGTGTTTCTGTTAATATGCCTCCTTGTTATAAGTCACACTTCGACAGACACGCTCAGACTCACCAGAACTTGGCAAATTTAGCGGTGTCGAGCCGTTTTCTCGCCAGGTATCCCCGGGCCATCTTCTGGATGATAACAACAGGCGAGTGGTGAGCCATGATGCTGTTGATCCGCGTGAGCGCCTCCCTCGCGGCCCGCATCTCGTCCGATAACGTGGCATCCTGTCGGCAACAAACCGTTACAAACGGCCACATCAACAAGTAAAAGGTAAATTCTTATATAGCGCAGTGTCCAGTTGTTGGGACAGCTCAAAGCACTTTACTCTCTGGCAGACCTGTTCAATCGAACACCACCTTGACTTCTCCGGGAGGCAATTAGCTACACTGCCGTCATTTAATTTAAATACAATGTACAATTTAAATATGGTACTAGTCAACAAAATGAGATAGAGAGTAAATTTCACGACTTTCACAAAAGTTAATATACATGATGTTCAAGGTTCGTGAGATTTTAATGGAACAACTTCTCGGAACGATTTTGCGGGAAGCCAAAGAAATATTGTAATTGTCCCCAATGTGGACACATATGAAGTCCTCATATGAGTGGAAATGAGAATTGGATGGGATGCTGTTGGAAACAAACCACAGTCGGACTTTCAGTAGTACCTAAATTAACTACTGACCTCATTTAAGTTATTTTATTTGCCAACTACTAACCGAATTCTGTCAGCAAGTTTGGGATATATTGCAAACATGCCGACGTTGACGGTAAGTGCGTTTGCGACATGATCAAAAGAGCTGTAAGCAGTTTATTTTGATGACACATGGACAGCTTATTGATGACACGACGACGGGGTAGCAGAGATGTTTAAGATTTTTTGATGGTTCGTTTTTCTTATAATATGACACAAACATAATAATAATAAGGTAGCTTCTATTGCGCCTAAATCATTGGAAGCCAAACTCAGAGGCGCATCAAAACAAAAGGATTGGTCAATGTCAAAATCGATAGGCAGTATTCAAGTTGTCAACAGATGGGTGGATACGCTAGGGAGCTGTGGTGGATAAGCAAGGTTATAAAGGCAAGTTTTTAAAAGACGGCATAATTGTGTGTAATATTTTCAACTGATCTAACGCTAAGAGGGAGCATATTCCAAAGAGTTGGTACAGCAACAGAGAAACCCTAGTTCTAATGTTAGTGTTGACTCTAGGAACAAAACGTAAATCTGAACCAGATGACCGAAATTGAATATGTTTGCTTACAGGAGTAAGCAATGCGTGTATATATATATATACAGGTTGTTTGGCTGAAAGGGCTTGATAGGTAATTGTACAGATCTTGAAAACAATACATTAACATGGCCACCAATGTGAACATGCACGATGTTCCGTCGCCCATACACGGCGACCTGCGAGAGCACGCCTACCTGGCCCAGTGGTGTAAACGTCTGCACGGCGAGGGAGTAGTGGAATGTCGAGAAGCGGCCGCCGAAGTCCGCGTCCTCGATGATCTCCTCGTCCGACACGACGAAATTATCGAGCGCCTTCAGAGTCCACACTGTGTTGACGATGTGGTGGCGATAGTTGCGCTTGAGGCTGAGAGGCGTGTCGTATATCGTCAGCACCTGGTGGACCCGTCGCACGATCACAATGTGCAAACGGACATGTCAGCTATGTTATGCTAGTATCTACAGTGCCGGACTTAGGGAAGGGCAGACGAGGCAGTTGCCCAGGACCCCCCATAATATGTAAATTGTAAATATATATATATATATATACATATATATAATATACATATATATTATATATATATATATTATATATATATATATATATGGTATATACATATGTATATATATATACCATATATATATATATATTGTGGGGGGTCCTGCTGTAATATAATGCAACTCGGTGTTCTAAATAGACAAAAGTCGTATTTGTTGTGAAATCCCTATCGTAAAACGTAGGAAGAAATGAGAACTAATATATGATGCGATGCCCGACCAATGCCCATGGACATTCTTAAATCCGGCCGGTGGTTATCTTTTTTTGAATGAATGAATGAATTATTTATTTCCACAGTCAACTCGTACGTGTGTTTATAACAACATTTTATATTACTGGAAATTGAGACAGTTGAAGTATAATACTTATTAAACACTGTCCCCATTCAGGTTAATATATGCAATACAATAATAATTAATACGTCTTCATGCAGCGCTGTTAGTAGATCTGTCTAAATTTGTGTCATTAATTAATACAAACATACAAATAACACAATTACCATGATATCATTATAGATTTACAGTAGTAATGTATACTTCTCATCTATTTTATTTCTATATAACTTCTTAAAGGTAGTAATATTGTAAGAGGCCTTCATTTTATCATCTAACATGTTCCATAATTTCACACCCTGTAGTGTTATGCAGTTATCTTTTTTGTTGTCCTTGCAAACACTTGCCTTATAGTTTTACTTTGGCGGGTGGTATAGGTTGAGTCCAAACTTAACGTGAACATACTTGGTAGATTTACAGGTAAGCATCTCTTGTGAGCCTTATACATTGTCATAGCAGTTTTCAATTCAATCAAGTCAAATACCTTTAATACACGGAGTTTCAGAAATAGCACATTTGAATGATGTAGGTAACTCACATTGCACACAAATCTTACTGCCTTTTTCTGTAGCATGTAGATATAATTAATATTAGTCGTGTATGTGTTACCCCACACTTCACTACAGTATATTATATAAGGAAATAAATATAAGTTATTTCCACTTTCTATTTTTTAATTGCTACGTTAAATATTGTCATAAAAGCACACGGCAGCATTGTCAAGGAAAGCATTTTACTTGTACGCATGCTTCCCACAATTCATTGTGATTAAATGTGTAATAACAAACAGTATATGACACCATTAGTGTATTATCTTGTACTGCAATGTATTTGTGTTGAAATAAAATGTATTCAATTCGAACTTTCAACCTGTTTGTCAGTGTATGTTAAAGACTAAGCGAAATGAACCTTTTTATTCCCAAACTGAATGAAATACTTTTTTAAACACCCTCTTTCACCATGTTCAAGGCCCCTTTTGGTCGCGCTTTTCCGTACATTTTCTGCCAGGGTTAGCATGGCCCGCATCTATGCGGGTTGGTGTTTTAGGCCGTGCCTAAAACTGCAATTGCGGAATTTAGTAGTTTTTATATAAAGATAATAATGTGTCGTTGGATGAACTCTGGAATTTCGTTTATTTTTTGGGTTATTGCCGTTTGAAAATTGCGAATGCTCAAAATTGCAGTCGGATTTAATATTTTTTATATAACAATAAAGATAATAATCATATATATCAATATGTCACTGGGTGTACCCAGCAATTGTTTTTACTTTTTGAATTATTGCCGTTTGAACATCGTGCATGCTTTATTCTCAATGTACAGGTGTATACGCGACAGCGGATGTAATGCAAGGTTGGGCATTCGTGATGTTCAAATAGCAATAACTCAAAAAGTTAACACAATTCCTGTGTACATCCAGTGACATATTTATGGATACCATTATTATCTTTTCGGTGATGTCACAAAAGATTAAACTCGGCGATTGCAATTTCATGTACAATCTGAAACAACAGGCCGCACCGCCACTCGCCGTGGTAAAAGAGAGGGCGCGCTCCAAGGCTCCACATAGCATGACGTCAGCAACATCTGACCGGCTGGTTGCTTTGTGATATGCAAATGTCCAGGTTTGAGCGGGCTTAGTGACATGAGTTCGCAAAGAACAGGCTTCATATTTGGCACACTACTTGACAAGAGTATTAAGTTTACGTATGCGAAGTTTCAAACTTATTTAACATTTAATCTCACTCAGTCTTTAAGTCTGTATCGGGCCTACCGTCAATAAACCTACATTCTAATTCCGCATAATAAATCCCACGCAATTGTTTGGCCCTACCACTATTACAAAACGTCTCAACCGGAGCGTAGGGCCAATGTATAACCTTTCATCGGCGATCGAAGAATCAAATACACCGGATAGACATGTTGCACTCACTTGATGACAATACAAATCCCTTTCGATCGAGTGTAAAAGATGCCATGGAAAGATAACGTACAGGCCTATTTAACGCGCGCGGCCTGGTTATGGGGCACTGGCGCGACGTTAATAAGCGGTGTCGGTGATGATTCGAGCGACAGATTTTTATTAAGACTGCTGTCTTACACTGACCTCTAGACCTGGAGAGCTCGCCATATAGTGAATGTTCTCAATATCGCCGATAGGATTGTCATGTAGGTGCAGTATACGCAGGCGCGGCAGCCCTGACCAAAAGAACGGATCTGGAAGCCACGTGATCTGAAGACAAGACGATAATCAAGTCATTGTCACATCGACGTTTTGAATTATGAATGCTACTTTTTTTATTAATACTGTTCACAACGTGTTTCTAAAATGGCCCACCAAATTCTCCAATAATACCGTAAAGCAAATTTTCCAAAGAAATCACCTTCAGATGAATGGAACTGATAAAAACCCTACTGGTTTGGAATACAGTAAATAAACAGCGCACAGACTCATAAAAGGCAAACACGTTTAAAGCACATTTAAACGAACAAAACAAAACTAAACACAAGTGAATACAGCCCATGTCATTGTTTCATTTACAACTACAATGTAACTGTTGAAAGTAATATGCGTATGGCAAACATTCACGATTAACGTTTATTGAGTTACGCACAGTGAACAGCAAGGCACCCTAAAACTAAATACAAAGCACTGCCTCATAACACAATATCCGTAAACCTGTTTCACAATTTAGTGTTGATTAAGTGGTTGCAATGTGCAAGTCAATTACTGTCTTGCTACTGTAGTGCAGGGCGGTAACCGGTTAGGTTGATTAATCGACCAGGGCTTAACAGAAGCCAGTGTGCAGACGCAGCTCTTGAAATCCCGTTAGCTGTACCTGGTGTAAGGACACGGTCAACACCAGTGCTAACGCGTGTCACCTGGTGTCAAGTCGTAAAGAGGATTAACAAATGCACAGGACCATTGTCTGCTGTGTGTAGCACGTATAGATAGTCACTTTGAAATGATTGCTGAAACATGATTATTCTGTATTGTTGGTCAATGAATGTGGAATTGACTGAGACCAATCCCCAATGTACAGCATTAAACCTAAGCCGTATAACATCACAAGTTATGATGTAAACCAGATGTGTATTCATGCGACGTGAAACGAGCGATATGGTGACGTGCGGCCAATACAGGCCCTATCACAACAGAAGCAGTTATACAATGGCTCCGGAAGAGTTGATAAATTGCGATCGGCCAAAAGGACATTCCAACCTTTTGCGAACAGCGCCGCTGTGTATTAATTCCCTGACTGTGAAATTATTACAACAACGAACAAAACAGTTTTATCAGCGACACGCTAGATGTTGAACCTCTGATGTGCACATGAGCACGAACGCACACACGCGCGCACACGAAATCACACACATGCTTTCGTAGGTGCGCACGCACGCACGCACGCACGCACACACGCACATTGTATAATAATCCATTCATATATATATATATATATATACATCCCTCCCCACTCTCCCTCTCTCTCCACCCCTTTCTCTCCTATATTCAACTGTCCCGTACACCGACCTGGTTGCTGTGCAGGTCGAGCTTGACGAGCTGAGCGCACTCCGCGAGACCGTCGAACCTCGCCAGGTAGTTGTTGCCGAGTAGGCACACCGTCAGGTTCTGACACATCCCAATATCCCCGAGCAGCCGCACGCGACACGCCTCGAGCCGCACGAACCAGACGAGCGTGAGGTCGACGTCGGCGTCGGCGTCGAGGAACGACCGCTTACGGTGATGTACCTCCGAGAACCTCTCGGCGATCAGAGCCGCCGTCGGCAGCAGAAAGTAGCCGTACTGCTCGGCAAGGCGCAGGGCTTCTTCCTCCCGATGCCGCTCATACTGGGACCTGGGCGTGTCGCCCCGTTGATCCTGGGTCGACCCGGCGAAGCGGGACCAGTCCGGGAAGCTAACCATCCCGGCGACTTGGATGCGTCAGCTGCCGCTATGGTTAAGGCACAATCGCGTCAAATGGATGTAGACTGACGAGCTGTTGTGGTCTGTTGTGATCTGCAGCCATGTCAACGGCCTTTGTCGGCGAATATTTGCATTTGCTGTTGTGTCATCGATATTTGCAGGTGTGCTCAAACTGATATTTGCAATAATATGGTCGTGGTTAGAAAATATCTCTGTCAAGTAGTATGGCAAGTTCTGATGCGGCTGCCTGTTGCCAAAGCCTGCATGAATCCATTGGACTGCGACATGCTTCCACGGTTGAATTGTCTTTTAACGTATCCTCTCGTTATTCTTCAACGTGTCCTTCTGTGCCCAAGAACCTATAGTTTACAGCGGCTCGTTGTCTCAATCGGCTACGACTGGTCCTGTCCTCTCGTCGCTTGTGTTGCTTGCGGCAGTCAAACTTACCCACAGACCACCGCCTTCAATAAGTCTGCAGTAGTGTTGTCGTCGTTGTTCCTGAAACAGACCATGTGACCACGTAATCCGATAGTGTCATTATAGACCATGCTTCGTGAATGAATGTATCAATACGTGCCAGTGGTTGTGATAAGTAACCAGTTAGTGTCATTATAGTCGTCCTGATAATTGTCAGCTCAACCATGCATTGCTGAAACGATTATTTGTATAAGAGTGCCAGCGCCGTGTTGTTTACGGCAAACGCCACAGTAGGCTAATATATCCACGTTCTATGTGATTGCTTCACGCACTAAATTAAGTCTCACACCTTTCTCGCATTGATTATATTACTAAGGCCCCCAACATGTACGCAGATTATAGAGGATGAATGTAGATTTTGACTATACCTCCGATTTTGAACGATCACAATAAATTTCAACAACAAATCTCTACAATACCAGTTAATAAATTCGAGGGGGATGAATGAAATCAATTAGGGTAGTTGTTTGTTATTCCTGAGATGATATCAAAGAAAATTAAGACGATGAAAGAAAACAAATCACCTGAAGTTGACGGGATACCACCAAAACTGCGTAAGGAAATTGTAGACCAAATCAGTACACCACTTGCTATATTCTTTAACTTGTCACTTAAAGAGGGAATCGTTCCACTAGAATGGAAAGAAGCAAACATTACACCATTATTTAAAAATGGATCGAGAGGCAGGACAGATAATTACAGACCAATGAGTTTAACATCAGTTTTATGCAAATTATTAGAAACGCTTATTAGATACCACATGGTGGAATTCCTTGTAAAACACAAATTAATAAATTAATCTCTACATGGGTTCCTAAAAGCTTGGTCTTGTCTAACCAATCTCTTGTTTTTTAGAAGAAATTACACAGTGGATAGACGATGGGTCACCAGTGGATGTTGTCTACTTAGATTTTCAGAAAGCATTTGATAAAGTGCCACATCAATGATTGTTACTTAAACTAAAAGCCCATGGTGTAGGCGATGGTGTGATCAGTTGGATACAAACATGGTTGACAGACAGAAGACAGAGAGTAATAGTAGAGGGGGAGATTTCAAACTGGATAGCATGTTTTGAATGGCGTGCCACAGGGATCGTTGTTGGGACCTATATTATTCTTGATATATATAAATGATTTGGATGATGATGTATCAAACAAAGTACTGGAATTCGCAGACGATACAAAAATTTTCAGAACAGTTAAAACAGAAGCAGATAAAAACACTTTACAGGATGATCTAGCCAAATTGGTCAAATGGTCTGAAAAATGGCAAATGTTATTCAATTTTGGGATGTGTAAATGCATCCACACAGGACATGGAAATGTGAACAAAGAATACATAATGGGGGATACCATATTAGGTAAAATATAAAAGAAAAGGACTTAGGAGTAACAGTTAGTGTTGACATAAAAGTTTCAGAGCAATGTGGAATTGCTGCTTCAAAGGGTTACCAAATACTAGGTCTAATTAGGAGAAATATCACATATACGCAATAGTTCGGTCACATTTGGAATAGTGTACAAGCATGAAGGCCATATCGTAAGAAGGACATAGATAAGCTAGAGAGATTGCAACGAAGAGCAACTAAGCTGATTCCTGAACTGAAAGATCTTGGTTATGAAAGACGCCTACTAGAATGTGGGTTGACAACATTAGAGACTAGGAGACTAAGAGGAGACCAAATAGGAGTTTTTAAGATATTGAATGGTTATGAGGATATTAATAAAAATATGTTCTTCAAACTGAAAGAAGGTAGTACAGGTGTATAACCAGAGGGCACAATGCAGCATTAGTCAAGGAACAGTGTAGGTTGGATACGAGAAAGTACCCATTCTCTCAGAGGACAATAAATGACTAGAACAAATTATCTGATGATTGTGTTAATGCTAGCAGTGTGAATATGTTCAAAAATAAAATTGACAGCTATCTGGCGAGGGCGGGTTATACGTAGGTGGAAAATTGTTGGACTATCGATAAGCCAAAGGCTTCCTTGTCCGCATGCCGTCTGGAGCTTATAACTCTCGACGGCAATCTTGTTAAATCTTGTTAAATTTCCAAATTCAGATGATTCATAACATGTGCTAAATAAATAGACGTTACTCGGGGCAACAGTCCTAATACGTACTGGATCATGACGTATAGACAATAGTATTAAAGTGTGCGCTGAAGGACATGCGACTTCTGAGGAAGGAAGCAAACAAAATGCGATATTATTGCATTTAATTGTAATTGCCCTTACAGGGATGAATAAAGTTGTATTGATTGATTGATTTAATTTAATTTTTGTTATACTCTGGTTACGCAGAGCGGTTCCCAAATTCTCTCTCTTCTGAAATGCCACGGAAATGTTAATCTCTTAGTTGAGGCCCCCTTTTTTATTGGTAACGAGCCATTATAAAATAAGGTCACCTGTTTGCCGAGGCCCCTGTAACTGCATACGACGACCCCCTTTGATCAGCGGCGCTAAGACGTTAGCGTACATAGTCCTGGAACTAACATTTATCTTGTGACAATAAACACTGAACCATATTTTACGACGTTGAAAAAATAAAATAAACAACCGATAATTAGCAATATAAAATACTCCAAAGAAGTGCTTACTCGCTCGACTCAAATATCAGTCGGAGCAGGACTGAGGTACAAATGTATATAGATGTATACTATTATTACTATTCTATTTATATGCATCAAACGCTTGCTGCATTGTGCAGCGTGAATAACGATGATATCAAACCACTTCTTGCATTTGCTTGCAGCTGCGTGTTCAGTCAGTCGTAGTACAAATATTTGCACGACGTCGCGTCTGACGTCTTATAAAGGACCCCCCACCGAAAGCACGGTCTGTAATCCCGCCTCACAGGTTTCGTACGGCTGCTTTATATAATCGAGAAAGGTGCGCGCATATTTAGTAATCTGTCGTAAGCAATCGATGGACGATGATTCACAATACGGCGAATATATCGATGGTATGTGCTGATCGTGCGCTTATATCGGCAACTGCACAAACACGTAGTTTCCTACTTGCGATCGTTGTTTAGATAGGCCTAGTGTATTGCATTGTTTTTAATTATTTTATTTTCTGCGTGTGAACTGTTGGGACACATTCACTAATTCCACGATGGTCGTTGTATATGCCGCGTTATTCATTAGCATTTGTATGCATGAACTTTATTGTTCATGAATAAAACCAATCCCTTTTAGGCGAACCCGCACGGGCATCGTAAGCCCTACACACCCACTAGTCAGCCCCGTCGGCACCCAACCCCTGTCGAGCTGCTAGTCGTGCGGTGTGCGTGCGTGTGTGTTTGCATGTTCGTGCGCGCGTGTGCGTTCGTGGTGTGCGCGCACCACATATACACACGCACACGGACGTAGGGGAACGGCGTGCAAAACGGGCCCCTTAAGCGGTATTTGTTATCAAGTTGACATTTTTCATTATAATAAATTGTTCTGTACGGAATCATCTTCTCCATTTATCTAATTACGTATGTGTTAAAATGTAGCGTATTTTTTTTATATAAATTACTGTATCTACGGGATGTTTCAGAACACCACCCGATTTTTTATTTGCTAAAAAGGTGCGCCCAAAACGGGCCCTTTACACATCCATTTGTATTATTTAGCCATCATCACTCATTTCGCAAACACATTGTGTATATTCGGACCCTGGCCAGTCACGATGTGCCCATGGCACATATTAGTCACATTTTATAATTTATTTCCCGTCCTTACTGTCCGAAAACAGTTGGTGCATTATTGTTTCTGCACCCAGTTGTCTCGCTTGTTTTCGTAGCTACGATACATCCGTCGTCCGTTGTTCCATATAAATACAAGACTGGCTGCATCTCGCCATTAATTAAGAAGGCTGGACTAAATCCAGAATCATTGCAGAACTACCGACCTGTATCGAATCTGGCATTTCTCTCTAAAGTAATCGAACGCGCTGTAGCAAAACAGCTGAATCTTCACATGCAAGAGAACATGTGAAGCACGACCAATTTCAATCGGCATATCGCCATGATCACTCGACTGAAACGACTCTGCTAAAAGTACACAATGACATTCTGACTGCAGTAGACCGTGGCTGTGTTGTTGTGTTGGTTATGCTTGACTTGACAGCCGCTTTCGACACCATTGACCACGGCATTCTATTGAGCAGACTCACTCACAGATTCGGTGTCACTGGCGCTGCGCTTGAGTGGTTCAGATCTTACTTGTCCGGTCGGCATCAAGTCGTTCGTAATGGAAGTGTCAAATCCTCCCCAACTGCTGTGCCGTTTGGTGTACCGCAAGGCACCGTACTCGGGCCATTGCTGATCACTGCATATATTACACCACTTGGCGACGTCATCAAGAAATATTAGAATATCACCTATATGCCGACGACACGCAACTTTATGTTTCGTTTTGTCCTGGTGGAGATGGCCAACTGAACTCAATGGATCGTCTGTGCTGTTGCCTAGAAGAAATTGATGAATGGTCTCGGACCAATTTACTGAAGTTAAATGATCAGAAGACGGATGTCATGGTGTCTCGACTTTGACCTCGGTTTCAAGTGCGCGCAACCTGGGCGTTGCATTTGATCAATCCCTCAACATGACTAACCACATAAGTGTCATTTGCCGAACAGCGTATATACACCTACATCAATTGTATCAGGATACAGCAATACAACAGATGCGACTAAATCACTTGTGCATGCTTTCGTCATGTCTAGATTGGACTGCGGGAACGGGTTACTGGCTGGACTACCACGTGACCACATTCGCAAACTCCAGCGAATCCAAAACATGGCAGCCAGAATCATGACGTTCACACCTCGCCGTGACCACATAACTCCGGTTCTAAAAGAATTACACTGGCTTCCAATCAAATGCCGAATCGAGTTTAAAATACTCCTTTATGTGTTCAGATGTCTGAACGGGACAGCGCCGCTGTATCTTGCCAACCTGTTAACCAGGCACTGTCCGGGATGCACACGTTCATCTGAACAACTTTTGCTTGTAGTTCCACGAACGAACCTGGTCAGTTTCGGGGACAGGTCCTTTCGTGTGATTTGACCTCGACTATGTAATGCACTGCCCATTGCTATAAAGTGCAGCAGAACTCTGTCGGCGTTCAGAAAGACACTAAAGACGCACTTGTTCAAAGCTCAATACTGCTGACATTTTTAACATTTCATTTGATAAATGTTACTGCATATCTTACTTTTATACATATAGATATATTATTTTTAGTGTATGTAACAGTATTTATTTATGTATGCGTGCGTGCGTGCATGTGTGTGGGTATGTATGTATAGGTATGCATATATGTAAATACAGTAATAACAGGTCTAATTTATCTAATTTTATTTATTTATTTAATTAATAGTTTTAATATAACTAACTTAATTTGTTCTACATTTTATCTGAAGTTTCTTTTTTTTTCAGTTTTTTTATAAGTATACATTGAATCGCTTGATTGGATTTTATTGTACAGCGCTTTGAGCATATTATGGATATTGCGCTCTATAAATATTAAATATTATTATTATTATACATCGCAGTGGCACGGCGAACGATTTCTTCCTTGTAGTTCCACTCGTGTTGGTTTGAGGCTGCTTCCGCGTTGTAGGATTTTGTTACATTTTGTTCTCAATCGAAATTGACGTTTGTATGGCCTGAGCGTAGTGATGCATGTCTGTTCTCAGTTAATTGACTTTCACTCTTTTGATTGATCTCCTTCCAGTATAGATGAAACACCCTCTACGGGGTTTATTGTCATGGTTGGGTGATACATGCAACTTGACAATATACTTATATATTACACTACTTAATAATATAATAACATAATATGTATCCATACAGCTCACACTGACGTTATATATTTATAAAAAATGTATTAGTAATATTATCTTTTTGCTTAATAATTGTATTATTTATAATTGTATAACTGGGTAATATGTATTAGCCTATGTAAAGTAATGTAATACCATAAAATCTTACAAACAAATGCAGGTGTGTGTATTGTATCAACGGCATATCGACGATAGTGAACCCCTGTTATCATAGCGGACAAAATAGGGGCGCGTTTTGGGCGCACATCACAGTCTCGGGTTGATAATCAATTTGAATACAACCTCACATTTTTTTTTTAATCGAATACATATATATCATAGCATTTTCGTTTAGCTTATGCATACCACAGTTTCCTGTTTTCAACGCGCACAAAACGGAAATATGATATTTTGAAAATAGTGCTAACATTTTAAGAAAGTGTGAAAACAATATTTTTGAGCTCTGAATCTATATCTTTAAATGTGCGTTTCGCACTTCCGATCAATGTTCACTAGGGTCCATTTATGCGTTACTTAGAAGTGCCACCACACATTTAGCTGTATATAGTACAATAACGCCAAACGGCTGCGGGCCCGTTTGGGCAGCCGGCCCGTTTTACACGCCATATTTCATCTACGTGCACAAAACAACCTTGTGGCTTGCATGATGTTTGAATAATAGTTAGGTAATAGTGCGGTCGACCAAGCAATATTCTAAATAAGGACAAGTTTCGGCAATGTATGGCCTGACTGACATTGCGATTACCGGCGTAATGCCGGTGTGTGCAGCCAGAAACTACAAACTTGTGATATAAATCGCTGTTTTAATCATGTTTAATTATATCCTATTTTCATATAGGGAAAGCGCATACATCGGGAATCTATATTCATTTAATTGACTATTCTCTAAAAAATGTAGTATATCTACATAGTCTGTAAATGTTGTTCAACGAATAAAAAGTTCAAAACCAACCTTGGTTGGCTTCTGTTCGCCGCCATGTTGTAAACGTTGCTTTGGAAACGTCGTATATACAGATAATTACCAATAAGCTGTATATTATGTTTAATCTATCGGTAATTAAGTTAATCGTAAATGCGCACAAATCAAATATATGCGTTGCATTGTAAATAAAATAGCACTCATACAAATTAAATAATTGCTGTTCTGGTTGTACATTTTGGTTCTTTGGATTCGGGGCATTAATAAACAGTGAGCTATGCTAAGAAATTAACATTCGGCTCGAGTAAGGCGAGCTAGTTTATTTAGGTCAGAGGCACGTTTTACGGAACCGTGTGATTTGATCTGAAAATGACACGATGGTATTCGTTTCCATGCAAGATTCAAGAATTAAAGCTGAGCATTACATTGGTGTGCGGGCAATCATTTAGGTGACATTATGGAGTTAATATGCGTTGGTGGTAATAACATTGGATAATATTGGGCGATAATACATTCAACCCCGGCGATTTTGGCACATTTACCGTGTTTACTTTATTAATACCTTAATGTTAAAAGATAACTGACCACTAAAAAGTAACACCCTATGAAATTCCAGTCTGCATTTAAATAACAAAAATTGCAAGCAATATAATTAATAAAACAATATTAAAAGGTTGAATGACTTCAAAATCAACAGTTCTTCAACAATACGTAAAAATCATAAGACTGGATCAAGTTTAATTGAAATCCAGTTCCACGCCCACTTTCTGCTCACTTAAACTCGCCATTCTTAGGTTATTTAATTTCGCCTGTGGCTACTCATCTTTGTTATTTGTACACCTGTTAAAAAAACCGTGTACCTTTTGAACAATATATCTGAGACCCGAGACTAGTAATTTAAATTGATCACGATCTGAAGCCAGAAGTTTTCAGTGCATTGCCTATTTCAAGGTGTCTCAGATTTCAGTGTTGGAAATGTGGCGGTCGGTCAATTTTCATTATATATAATTATGCCAACAACACCAACGAATAAAATTTGGATTATCAGATTCAAATCAAGATGCACATATGATTTTGGGGTGGGGTGGATTTTTTGTAATTCTTGTCGCTTTTCTTTGCCGTAACTCCTACTATCTTTTTCTCACAGATGGAGAGAGAGCAGCCCTGGTTTGTGGACAAATGTCTTAAATGGAAAACTTTGGACCCTGCGCCAAGATGACGATGCCATTTACTACACAGTAACTGAGCCAGGTGATGTGTCTGATGTATCAGGCGGTACCACACACCTGGATGCTGGCGACTTCTCAAAACATGCAAGCACAGATTCTTGTGCAGAAACTGATGGTAAATATGACGCAGTTCTGCGAGACTACTTTCAACTGGACAGAGCAAACCTCATCGCTCTGTACGAACAGTGGAGTGCCGCAGACCCAAACTTCCAGAAAGTGGCCGTCGATTTTGCGGGTGTCCGCATACTTCGTCAGGATCCGGTGGAGAATTTATTCTCATTTATATGTTCGTCAAATAACAACATAGGCCGGATCAGTGGGATGGTAGACAAACTCTGCTCGGAGTATGGCAAGAAACTACTGGAGTGTGGAGAGAGAGCCTATTATTCCTTTCCCAGTGTTAAGGCACTGACAGGGGAAAAGGTTGAGGACAGACTGCGGGAACTCGGATTTGGATACAGGGCCAAGTACATTGCACAGACAGCGAGCTATATCACAAAGAATCACAGTGAATTGTGGTTGTATTCACTCAGAGATAGACCATATCTCGAAGCAAAAGCAGAATTGTTGAAACTCTGTGGAGTCGGAGCAAAGGTTGGAATGGATGTTTCTTATTACAAATTATAACTAGTGCAGTCCATTGTGATGAATATTTAAACAAATACATTTTTAGGCTGTAGTAAAATTGACAAACTTTCATTAGCATAATTCATAACAGAAATATTTAATCATGCCAGATAGTATACGTTATATGTGTAAAATTATGTTTATATATGCCACATCGATAACATCTTGTTGCTACATACCTAACACATTTTGATAATCTGTAAATAATTTTGGAATGTTTCCAGGATCTTTTTAAAAATTTGAATACATGTGTACCCAAAAAGTATATTTAACTTTTGTGTGTTTTGCTAAATGTGATACACCTTGTAGAGCAATATTGTAAACGAAGATATAATGTTCTTTCACATAGGCTACATTGAAATAAAAATAACTTTGGTAAAAATGAAATAACATTAAAAGACATTTAATTTGTTGCAGGGCTCTAAAGTAAGTAAGTAAGTAAGAACATGCCCCTCTCTTCTCAGTTCTATTACAAACGTTTCAACAATTGTAATGTCCAGGGTCAAACTGAAAATCCTGATGATTTCTTTTTTACTTGTGTGACGGGGCCAATTTGTACAACAACAAGTCGGCTCCAATCTTTTCGATCAAGTTCTTTATTTGTGGTCTTACTTCCGGATACAAAAAGAAACCTAAGCAAAGTAAACAGTTTGTCAATACAGTACTAACAATACAAATATACGTAAGTAGATATATTAATGATTATGATGCGTGGACACATGTCACACAGCACGCATGCGCAATATAATGAATCCAGTATAATGTAAAGTAACCTAAAGATATATAATTGTCGTACAAGTTATACTAGGAATGCAAATGTATGTAAATCAACAACACAAGTATAAGCATCTAACAGATGCAATAATTACATAATCTACCATGACTGTAATGACCATGCTCACCACAACACTGCTCTGGAGGCTCATTAATGAATCTCACATCATTCATTCGAGGCCTGGCTCCCTCCTGCAATGGCATGGTGCAACAGGTCATTTATAGCAGAACACATATAATTATTTACACAAGTATTTCAATTCCATATTCCTATACTACTTTGTGTTACCATATTCTGTTCCAATTTACTACAGAGTATACCTATTCTATGACTTGTTAAATGACTGAACCAAACACTCGGCCAGTGCTTACCATCTAGCTACACTATCCAGGGTGGCTCCCAACTTGTTTTCAAGTGTCAGTCTCTAGGGAATATGCTCCACACTCTACACAGCCAACCCCATAGGGTGATTAATCAGGAGGACATTAGTGGCCACTGGGCAGTTTCTGATACTGACTGCACAGCTTTATAGAACACATTTTGTTGCTAAATGCATAATATGGCCGTATATTAACCTAATAGCACGTAGATTAAGCATCATAATACAAAACACAGTACCTGATTAAACATGATTAAAACTGTATACTCTGCAAGTTATATCACCAGCAGGATGCAAGCATTCTAAAACTCATTAAGACCACTACTGTTTACAACCAGCCAGTGTGGGTCAACCACAGCATCCTGGGGTGTCCACTCAAAGCAATTTTCCATATAGTGAAAACCCTTATAACTAAATAATTGCTTTAAAACATCCATGCAAGTTTAGGTCTAATGATGGACAATCTTTCACTTCATGATGTGGTATAATTAGAAAAGGGAAATAATACCTTAAAAGTATTATTGAACAAGTTGACACTCACCAAAAATAAATGTCTCCTCCTTGTTGTGTGAAACCTGAGCCAGCCTAGCCCACAGCTGCTGTACCAATGCTTGGTGAAAATACACACATGACCAGTGTCTCTGGAGTTTATCTCATACCATTCAAGCAACTGGTTACTCATAGTAATTAATTACCTAAATATAATTATAATCAACACCTTAGCAATTAAATCATGAAAATGTAGTTTCACAAAATAAAGAATGTAACAATATCCGTCATCTACTTAGCATATGGTGCTGCCATATTGTGGCTGGTGGCGACATTAGAATGACAATTAAGATGTATTCCATCTCTTAATTAGCATGTTACAACATAACTATGAACATGTGTAGGTGTCCAAACTGCTACCTTACACTTGTCATGACATATACTGTTGCAAACTAACAACACTAACTAAATAAATCCTTACCATGAGACTGTTTTATAAATAGCCGCATGGATCTTCAAAGTTTTTAACATTTAACCTCTGCTTTTAACTTGACACCATTGCATCACCTAGTGACTAAGTGGTTTATAAAGTAATACTGGCACCATCTGGTGACTATGTTTGCATTAGTCTTGACGAAGTAATAATAATTGTGTTTATTTTTCCAACATAAGAGCAATACATAAAGTGTGATACATCAAGAAATAATTATGTCAGAAAGAAGTGATCAGTGAGCGACAACGCTCACACACAAGATTGAACTGCTGGGTGGTTTCTGTTCTAAGTCGCTATTATGACATGTCAGTGGCAATGCGTGATATATTTCAGTCAGTTTACTTCAGCTAACAGTATATATGTCGACTCAATATCAACTATGCGTGCATGTATGTCCGTGAGTATGCGTGCGTGTATGAATGTGTGTATGCGTGCCTGCGTGTGTGCGTGCGTGCGTGCATGTATGTAGTAGCACAGGTAGTTAGCTGACTCCATGTTTCTGATGCATGTTACACAGGTAGACTGTGTGTCTGATATGTGTTACACAGATGCTGACTATATCTGATGTGTGTTACACAGGTAGCTGACTGTGTATGGCTGATGTGTGTTACACAAGTAGCTGACTATGTCTGATGTGTGTTACACAAGTAGCTGACTATGTCTGATGTGTGTTACATAGGTAGTTGACTGTGTATGTCTGATATGTGTTACACAGGTAGCTGGCTGTGTGTGTCTGATGTGTGTTACACAGGTAGCTGACTGTGTATGGCTGATGTGTGTTACACAGGTAGCTGACTGTGTCTGATGTGTGTTACAAGGTAGCTGACTGTATCTGACGTGTGTTTCACAGGTATCTGACTGTGCTTGATATGTGTTACACAGGTAGCTGACTATGTGTAGCTGATATGTGTTACACGGGTAGCTGACTGTCTGACATGTGTTACACAGATAGCTGACTGTGCCTGATGTGTGTTACACAGGTAGCTGACTGTATGTTTGATATGTGTTACACAGGTAGCTGACTGTGTGTGTCTGATATATGTGTTACACAGGTAGCTGACTGTATCTGGCATGTGTTACACAGGTAGCTGACTGTGTCTGACATGTGTTACACACAAATAGCTGACTGTGTATATTTGATGTGTGTTACACAGGTAGCTGACTGTGTGTGTCTGATGTCTCTTGACAAGTCTGGCGCCATTCCAGTTGACACACATGTTTGGCAGATCGCTGCCAACACTTACATGCCACAGCTGACACAAAGAAAGTCTCTCACAGATTCCACATACCAGGAAATTGGTAATTCTCCAGTATATGATTTGTTTAAGTGAGCAGAAAGTGGGCGTGGAACTGGATTTCAATTAAACTTGATCCAGAGTCTTATGATTTTTACGTATTGTTGAAGAACTGTTGATTTTGAAGTCATTCAACCTTTTAATATTGTTTTATTAATTATATTGCTTGCAATTTTTGTTATTTAAATGCAGACTGGAATTTCATAGGGTGTTACTTTTTAGTGGACAGTTATCTTTTAACATTCGGTAGTTGACTTCACTGCAATGTCTTACTGAAATTGCTCATTCATAAAGAACCCGTGGAGTCACAATAGTATTTATTCTATATAGTGGTCACAATCCTAAAACTGGCTGACAACATTCAAAGTTGTAGGACTTGTAAGAGAGATATTTCATTGAAATGGAAACAAAACACTAAATTTAATTAACAGTTTTTCAATGATCCAAATTTCTCTTCAGTTATGATCTTACTATATAATTATATGTATATAATTATATATAATACTATATATATATATACACATATATTTATATATATGTGTATATATATACATATATACGGAATATACACTGTATATATACATATATATGTATATATATATTATGATTTTTAAATAAGTTATTATAAACATTTAAAACCAGTACAGTTAAATTGGGAAAATACAATTTGTGTGTTTACCACTTTGTCTTGAATAATTTCAGGAAATTTCTTCCGAGATCTCTGGGGTGACTATGCTGGATGGGCGCACTCGGTAAGTGCTGTCGTTTACTGTATACATGCTATGTGAACAATGGGCCATTTGGAAAACAGACAGTTGACTTTGTGTGGTTATTGTATCTGTTGACATAGATGTGTGTCTGTAGAGCGCAGTGGACAGAGCTTCGGACTCTCGACTGAGAGAACCCGGGTACGAATCCTGTGCTGCCATGTCGAACCTTGCAGCATGGCTGGATGCTTCCCAGAGAAGTCAAGATAGTATTCGATTAAACAGGTCTGCCGGGGTGTAAATTGTGAAGTGCTTTGAGCAGTCCTGAGGACTGGATACTGTGCTATATCAGAATTGACCTTTATGCAGTGACATTTGTGTCACTGAAAACAATACTTTTATTTAGTATCCGCCAAAAGATTAATGATCACTTTGTTAGTTAAATTGTTTCTTAGGTGGAACAATGTACTTGGAGTATGGTATTTGACAGGAAAAAAAAGTATATTTACACATTAACATCATGGTTAGGGCAAATAAAATAATACGTGTGTTTCTGGTCCCTAGTATTTCCGTGCGACCATATATATTTTATATTTATTTATATACAAGAGAAATTTTGTTTATGATGCCGACCCTTGCTTTTCTTTTAACATTATATTATATTCTGGCAAGACTATTACAACGATCATTCAACATGATAAACAGATACAGATACTCATTGCAAAAGTCCTGAAAAGAAACAAGAACTGACGTTTTGGTACAGAAATTCTGCGATCATGCAAAAAGGATGGAATTCCGAGTACCGGTACATGTAATTGACATTTTGACATGGGATTTGCATTTTCGAACGGAAATTCAGTAAACGCTGAAAGAGTAGAATTACCAACACTACTACGAATGATAGTGACTTTATTCGTGATATTTTGAAATAAACATGATTACTCTGCAACGGTATTCATTTATTTTGGTGGATTTATGATGCAGGATTTTTAAAATTAATTTTTTTTTTAAATTCTGTTGGGTGGCATCATATATGACACTAGCTAAAATGGTTGAAAAAAAATAATTAGTGACACTGAGCTTGCATAGTCCATGGCCTGTGGGATTGATTTCTTTAATATATTATTGTCAATTTTGGCTGTGACATTACATTAATTGCCCATAGTACTAGTAGATAGCCTTAAGCTTGATTTGATTTCAGTGTTTATAAATGATGCACACTGCAGCTTCAATTGTGATTTGATTTTAAATGGTATGACGGATTGGATTCGGTTGCTTTTCTTTGACTGTAACTGTAACTCACATTGATGAAAGACCACTTAAATATACAATTCCTTATTCTGTAACTCACACTGATGAAAGACCATTTAAATGTGCAATGTGTTACAGCTTGGTTTGCTCCTAGTAAAGTACACAGTGGATTGTATGGTTTAATTAGAAGCCATTGTTTCTCTTGATATTTCATGTTCAGTTAATAAAACAAGCATATTTTTAGCATGATGACAGTGTTTTCTTTATCACATTAAGATACATGTAACAGTACTTCCCAGTTTCATTCAGATGTGTCCATTTCATCTTAACCCCTGCAGTGCATGTTATAACATATCCCTTTTTTAGACTGCCAGAATTTGTTATAGAATGACGAAAATAAAATATTATAATAGGTCTGCCTACCTTATTTTTGTTGCAATAAAATGTTTAAAAAATAAAATGTTTTTCCTACCTACCTACCCTATTTAAAAAATCAATGTTATAGGAAACACAACTATATTTTATTTAGGCCTTAGGGTCAAGTACAGTTGATGAGATAGAATTCCAAGTACGACAGGTTAATTACGTCCAAGTACTTCAGAACAAACACTTGTCAAGTACAATTCCAAGTACAAGTACATCATGTTAAGTAGAAGCAAATTTCAGTCGTACTGTTCAACGCTAATAAGTAATAATATAATTCAGATGCTAATTATTAACTCTTTTGAAAATACATAATATTAATTGTCGACATAATCAGGATGCTCAATTAATGTAGCGTATCACTGTCAGACAAAACAGTATCACAGGATTATTTTGTGTTCTAAATTACTAAAGTTATGTACTTGATATTTTGTCTAGTTCAGTTGACAATGAACAAGTTCAAGTACTTGTCATTTCTAAAATATAAGTCAAGTACAAATACTGACAAAATGTAAGTTCAAGTAAAATACTTTATCCCACCCTGGCTAGCGTTGGTGCAGTAAGCAACACTGTAGGTTTTGTGTGTGTATCCCCTCCCAGGTGCCAAAGTTCACTTGACTATATATATATAATTATATATGTGTAATTGTGTCCCAGGAACATTGGCCTGTGTGCTACCAATTAGTGATGTATTAAAAAAAACAAAGCTAGTTATTTATAACTGCAGTCACACCTCACTAGTAAGGTCACCCTCAGGATCTCACTAGTAAGATCACCTAAGGAACCTGAATTGCGAACTATATTAGCAGGATTCATTTCCTGTACGTTACTATCAGGGAAATCATTATGGACTGTGCTATGGTGTAATAATTGCGAGGTGGCTGAATTACTGAGGTGACCGTTAAGTGAGGTTCCACTGTATTTATTTTTCCATGTACAACTTGACTGGTCAGCCATTCACAAGGGGCACCACTGTCTAGTTACGTTGTGTTTATAGGGAAATTATTATCTGCTGCATGCCACTGGCGACAGCAGAAATGACATTGTCAGCGGAACAAGGGTTAGATAAAAATATTATAATGGTGATAATTGCTGCCCTGGGCTTGTTGCTCCACGGAGGGTGGGGTGGGGTGGGGGTGTAAGCTAGGTGTTGTCTCATTCTAATCTCATGTTCTTTAGTTTTCTTATTTCTTCAGCCCATGTCATGTTAGGTAAAAGAAAAGGGAGCAGTATGTAGAAAATATAATATTACCGTCATCAGGGATCGATCTGGAAAAAGCCATGTATGTCCCCTTCGGGCACATCAGAGATAGAACTGTGCCTTTTCGAAATGTTATCTGCCCCAAATAAATTGATTACAATTTATTAATCAATTTGCATGATAGAATGGTTGCTTACATTTAACCTGGTAAATGTGAACATTACTTTTTAATATTACGTTATATATATATATATATGTATATATATATATATATATATAAACATACATAATGCCCGGATAAATGAAAACGCGACAGTCGTAGCTGGTGCAAAATACATTCCACTAGATATGCGCACGCGCAGAAACGTCACCCGGATATTATTTAACGCCCGGATAAATGTAAGCGCGAAATATATCTGGGATGGTGTGGAATGATTTAATTAGCACATCGGCGGGTCAAAGTTAGGCAAAACTAGTTATTAAAGGCAACATCGAGGTGGGCCCAGATTGTACACAAGTGTCCCTTAATTTTCTCAGATTTCTCGGACTCGTTTTTGTATGCGTCTTTTGGGTACATGCAGCAACATGTATGCGGCATTCCAGCGTACAACGCGTCATTGACGCGTTTCCGCTGTCTCTGCGTCATGTACAAATTAAGCTGCACACGGCACCGTCGACCACTACCCGAAGCAAGGGTCTATTCACTCCACTAGGTTTACTGGCCAAAACCACGAGTTATCCCCTCCTTTCCTAATTATAACTTTCCCATTTGGGCGGCAATCTTTAGTCATGTGACTACATTCAACTAACCCTGTCTTCTGATGGGAACACCCATCCGTGCTGCCCTCTTGTTGGCCTCCACCGAACTTTCCAATACGAATTGTAATGTTGTACTGTATCATATCAATGGCGTCTCCTTTGGCTCTGCAAGGTGCTCTTCAGTGCTGACCTAAAGAAGTTTAAAGAAAACAAGATTCTGGTGTCAAAAGGGGTAAGATATAAAATATGTTTACCATAACATATATTTCTCATTCCAACAATATTGTGCAACTACTCTAACTTTCCGTGGATACATTGTGAACTGAAAATTTTTCAAAAACATAAAAGCGTTGTCACATATATCACTTTTCAACGACTTTTTATTTGTATTTGTATCCATGAAAATATTTGAATGATCTTGTTAAGAATTGACTTCTGCTGGCTACTTAATAAATTTAAATTGCTGTTTGAAATAGTAAGAACCATATTCTTAATTAACTTTTGTCAATAAACATGTATACACATGTCATAAACCAACGTGTACATACTGAGAGAATATAACCCTTATTAATTGCAATGTTTGCATTCCAGGGTAAAGACAAGGGGAAATCGAGGAAGAGAAAATCAAATCACACCATTAGAGCAACAAAACAGCGAACAGAGGGAGAAAATTCAAAAGTGAATGCCTAGTTCGTTCTTTATGGTTCTGCATAGTTCTATGTGGTGCTATGTTGTTCTATATGGTTCTATGTAATTCTATGTGGTTGTATGTGGTTCTGTTGACAAATGCAGATATGTTCAATGCACCTGTAACTTTATTTTCAAACTCCAGTCGAGTGCAATTTATTATTAAAACAATATATATATTCATATATACAGAGTTTTATTTGATGTTCACAGTTCGAGGAGCCAACATTTCAAAAATTGTTACGTAACGCTTATCCAGAAGACCCCCGGTATAACGCTTCGTCACGCTTGCTCATATACCTTCACCTATACCTATCAACACACCTGGAATTTACGGGAATCTCCCTGGTTTTGGGTGTATCTTCCAGTCTCCCTGAATGCAGGCACATCTTCCGAATTTTCGCTTCTAATCCACAGAACCACCTCCCGTCTTCCGATGTCATCATCCGAGACTGCGCGACACTACATGAGACCTGCTGAGACGCTCTTCCTCTAGATCGTTTCCCTTCTTCGTAAGGTCTCCATGCAGGTTGCTATACGCGATGTCCATCGGCTATCTCGTAGCCTGCTGATGTGCCCTGCCCAGGTCCTTTTCTGTCTTCAGATTTGTTCTATCTGTCTGCCATAGATGTGACCCCTGTATAGAAGAAAGAAACCCCCGTATAATTATAGGGATTAATGGTTTAATGTTGGCTTGATGCACTACCAGCATGCCTTGCGAATGACGTCACATAGTGCGCAGAGTTGAATTTGCGAACAAGTGAAGAGACTGCTACTGCTACGTAATCGATAAATATTTGCAAGTAAGTGTTACCATCAGTTTTATTAGTCCTTTGGCCGAAGGTCCAAGGGACTATTGCCATCACTCTGCGTCCGACGTCCGCCGTTAGCTGCCGTATCTCGGAAACCGTTCAGCAACCTTTTCTCTAATTTTGAAATCTGTATTTGATTGAATCATTCTAAGGGCTCCCTAGGGCCTCCAGGAACCCCAAAACTGGTAAAAATGTAACATTTTGTAGATACATTTCATGTGGTAGTGTCACTGTATACAATAAATCTGTATTTGATTGAATCATTCTAAGGGCACCTAATGACCCCCCAAAAAGGACCCCAAAACTGGTCAATTTTCACATTTTCCCTATTTTTTCAAAAGTAACTTTTTCTCTAACTGTGCATAGACATTTCATGTGGTAGTGCCACTATACACAAGAAATCTGTATTTAATTGAATCATTCTAAGGGCATCAACATCTGTCACATGCGGAGTCCGTATCTTGCATGGATCAGAGGTTGTCTTTTCTGTTATTTCAAAAGCTGTTCAGTAAGTTGTTCTCAAATTTTGCATATACGTCTCTTAGGGTAATGTCACTGTACACAATAAATTTGTATTTGATTGAATAATTCTAAGGGCATCTCGGGGCCTCCCAAAAAGCTAAACTCTTTTCCAACAACATCCCACCCCACTGCTACTAAGATTCTCTGGTTTCAAAAACTCTTCTGTAACTTTTTCTCAAATTTTGCATAGACATTTCATGTGGTAGTGCCACTATACACAAGAAATCTGTATTTGATTGAATCATTCTAAGGGCACCAAAGGTCCCCTAAAATGCTAAATTTACTAACTATATTGTCTACTGCAGGAGCAGCTCTATCTGGCTAATCCCTTTTCCTACAACATATGTCACACCTCACTGTGGAGGGCCTGTCTGCCTGGTGGAAACTCTGACTAATATGTAATTGGTCACTGACAGAGGCTTTCAGGTTCCTTTTCTGGCACAATACACAAAACATACTGCTAGGGGATAGTCTCAAGGGCCCTTCTCAAAACCACATCACTAGATAGTGTACACATTTTAAATTTTGGGGGGCTGTGTCAGCCTTCTTCTCGTGTGATGCAGAGTTACCACAAGGAGAAAACTTGTCTCCTTTGTTATTTGCTATTTACCTGAATAATTTTAAGGGACTTGACATGGCAGCTGGTGAAATTTACAACAACTTTAGTGATGATGATGTAGACATTTTCTTGAAAATGTATGTTCTACTATATGCTGATGATACTAGAATGATTCAATTAAATACATATTTCTTGTGAATAGCGGAACTATGTTTTCAAAAACTGTTCAGCAACTTTTTTTCTAATTTTGCATAGATGTATGTTAGGGTGCTGCCACTATACACAAGAAATCTGTATTTGATTGAATCATTCTAAGGGCACCTCAGGGCCCCCTAAGTGCAAAAGTTTTACATTATCTAGTGATGTGGTTTTGAGAAGGACCCTTGAGACCACCCCCAACAGTAGATGTTGTGTATTGTGCCAGAAACTGCCCCAGGCCTCACTCCACTCTGCAGGTAATTGTGATATTAGTTGTGGTATGAGTAGACGAATATGGACGATGTTGTTGACTTCAGGACTGGGAAGTCTTGAGATCGACGGATTCAGCTTTGCAAAGGGAGAAACTGGAGGAGTGTCATGCATGCTGAACACACGTGGCAACATGTAAATTGGTAAGTCTCACAAATATCTTGTACTTAAAAATGCAGCATGAAACAATCGTAGAAAACATTCATGGCATTGCATACAACTGTCCCAAGTTATGCAATCTTCATCAAATGTCTCATATAAATACTTCTTCAAACCGTCTCTTGCGTCTCTGTGGCACCCAAAATACCAAACTAAGTACTTGGTTTCTTACCTAACCGTGAAAATGATCACCATACAAATGACCAAGTTATCCCTTCTGATGGATAAGTATTTTTGTTAGTTTGTGTAATAATTGAAATCTCGGTTTTGCTTACATCACAATTGAATTTTGCACGTGACCTCCGTCAAGTTTTGCTTTGCCAACAATGTTGTTAATGGTTATATATACGTGAATTACATTGCTATTGCTGCGTGACATCTCATAAATCAAACATTCCCACATACAGTGGTCACTTTACAAACTTTGCCTTATATGTTTGCTATAAAGAAACACGTTTGTGACCAGAATTTCAACAAAATATTTGACGGAATGTCCGAACCCACTACATATTTTCTGATGACTCGACGGAGGTTTTGCTAGGCAACAGGTCACCTGATGGAGAGGTTATCTGTAACGTGTTCGGCCAGTATTGCCAGAGTGTTGACAGTGGTTGTTATGCTTCAGGTGGCGTGCGTAACCTGGACGGCATGACATTTGGTCAGCATGAGAAGATGCTGGAGGGTTGTGTCAGCAACCTGCACATCCAGGGCAAGGACTCCTTGACCTCACCGCTGACGCTGTCGGGGCACCCTGACACCCCTCTTGGCTGCAGCCGTCCAGTTGCTAGTGTTTTTGTTTCTTTATGTTTTGGTTGGGGCTAGAGTTGGAGTCAGTTTTTTCTTAAACAAAATGTAAAATTTTGTCAGCTTTATATTAGTTTTATTAATAGAAATGTAACCGATTAAAATTATATATCTCGGCTGGTTGATGCTTGATTTGAAACTTATGTTGCCAACAGAATCTAGACACTGTAAACTTGTGTGTAGCTACAGTGATACGAAATGTGTAGAGCAGGTCTATGTGAAACAGGAGGTTAACTAATGTCAGAATTAATTGTACCGTTAGCCTGTAGATGTGAATTCTTTGTAATTTTACTTTATTTGTATACATTTTCTAGCAGTAAAATGTTGTCTTTGAATGTTGAAGGGCAGATTCACAAAGCAATGTTAATATGTTGGGGAGATATGGTAATTATGTGCAATCATATCACAAGGTCATGCCAACTGAAGTGATGGAAGTGTGCAAATGCCAAATATGCCAAATACTTATTGAATATTTTTCCACACAGAAACAGAGTTGTAGGGAATGCAATCTTGTAATCTATTTCATTAGAATGTGCAACATTTGACATGTCCCATGTCTGCTTTTGTAGTTTTGTAGAGTTATATGAACCATGTGTGGTTTAATGATATTTATGTTCAAAATACAGCATTGCTGCCTTATACGTTAAATGCCAGTATGTTATAATGAAAATCTCAAAAGCACACGGTAAAGAAACGTTAGGTTCTCGTAGTAAATTATTTAAAGATTTATCGACATGCTTGTATAGCTGTGGATATATGACCTGGTGAAAACTGGGATGCTAAATGGTTCCAAGACGAACACAGTTTATGGTGTGTAGATCTACATTTAGCTGGGTAATGTTGGGTTTTTGTCTCAGTTTGGGGTAATAAGCAAAGTTTACACGATTCAAGTATGTATAGTGTACTAGCAATAGTAACTTGTGTATTATTAATTTTTATATAAAGAAACACAAAGTTTCCTCAAGAAGAACATTATTTTGTTATTCCCTAACTTGAACTTGTTTGAAACATTTGATATTCAGTAACACTGTCTCTTGAAACTTGTATTTAAAAAGTCAACTGGCAACATATTGTTGAATATAATGCACCTTTATGGTAAACAGTCAAGAACAGGCATTCAGTTAATTAAGCAGAGTAGGTCGATTCGTACTTAAATCTAGAGAAGTGAACACAAAAAGACTAGTTAGTCGCTCATTACCTCTGATCATGAGGTAAAGTAAAAGAGAATTGCCTGTTTTAATACAAGTTTGTCTGAAAATATTATTGTCATTCCGATTACCAATGCCTAATATTATTCAACATGTGTGTAAATGATTCCTATATGTGTAAATAAAGTTGTTACACAAATTTCATCTTGTTATATCAAGTGTTCATATACAGTGAAACCCTGATAATTTAGAAACAATAACATAATATACCTTGCAATATACTTGATTAATTTCTTTCAAAATGCAGACAAATACAGTAATGGTTAATGTCCATACTGTGTGAAACATGTCGGTTCAAATTGCACAACCAACAAAAGTACTTGGTAAAACAGTTCGGTATTATCCAAAGTTTTGCAAACAACTACATTTAAAACTTGAAAAATTGACTTGCATTACAGCAGTGCACATCCAAGTACTGCACTCATCCTTGGCAAACATCCCAAAAGATGTATGTATCAGCAGTATAGCCTCTCCTACTAGAGTACAGTTGTAGTTGTCGAACATCAGCATGTGGTCGCCTACTGACGTCTTTCTGTAGAAAGCATGCAAGTTTGCTCCTTTCCTCCTAATGCTAATTTGATGTGCTATTTCCAATAGTTGTTTAAGTGGAATTAATTTAGTTTAAGTGGAGTTATTGTAAATGGCTGAAGTTATTGAATGGAATAAGTGTGTGTGCACAACCAGTAGTGTATGGATTGTAACACAGGCAGGTATCGAACCTGCCACACACAACACTGAAACACTATTGTCATAAACAACACAGTTCAACAGTTTTTAAACAAACAAATGACATAGTATGTCTGCATTTACAACGCAATACTTTAACAGCATTTAGTCACAAATGTATTGTTTACGTTTTTGAAAAAATCATGGTACATACACATATGTGAAATTTGATAAATGAGTGTTAAGGTTTCACAAAAGAGATAATATCGTATGTTTGTTTTATTTGACAGAAAAATAAAACAATGTATACTTGTTACGAAACTATCTGAACAAACCTATAAACCCACTTTTTCAGTGTTAGGCTCCCAACCGCCGGCCCGCTCCTGTAACAGAAAACCAATTTTGCATTAGATATTGGAATAATAAAATGTTACAGTTCAAATAATAACTAATTCAAACGTATTCCATACTAAAACTTTATGAAAGTAAATTACATTTGGATGCTCTTCCAAAAATCACATTTAGATACTTGTACATTATGTAAGGGGCCGTCTAACAAAGTACGGAGGGAGTTCTGTGGACAAGCGTGACAAAGCGCTACATGAGTGTGGGGATCTCTGCACCAGTCTTACGTAACGAATCGTAATATTTCAAAAGTTTATTCCAACAGCATTTCAATAGAAAACCAGTTACATACACTAAAAATTTTAAAACCCCAGATAAATTTCAAGAACATTCCAACAGAAAACCACTTCTACTATTATATCAACACTTAGAATCACACAAAAAAATGACGCAAACTCATATGTGCAATCCAGTACATGGATTATGTTGAATTGAAATGGCTCGATGAGCATGATGAAGACGTTCACAGCAATCCTCCATTTCAGAAACTGTATTGGTGTTTTGACCCTAATAATCCCCTTGGGCAAGACAATGAATCATTGGGAGGACGTTTAGTGTGGGGATAGACTCGTCACCAAGTGTGTTTGCTATGTGACGAGTATATCTGCAGAACACTATCAATTGCTTTTGTTGTTGAATAGTGTTTTCAAGTTCCACACCTAGCACATTACACTCACTAGTAGATGCACTTGTAGATAGTTAAGTCCACAAAACGACGCTTGTTGTCATCACCCCATTCTGGGTGACCCTGCCAAAAAACGAGTTAATATCTACATCCACACATATCATATATAGTTACAGTTGAAACTCGATTGACGGTCACCTGATTAATACTCCCACATTACAATTAAGGTCACCCTAGGACAGTCCCTCATTAGTTCCATACATAGTGTAAAATGTAGGAAATGAGTCCCACTAATGTGGTCACCTCGGTATTCAAGTTCCTTTTATGCAGTCGCAGTTGTGACCTTAATAGTGAAGTTCCATATATAATAATATATATATATACGGCATATGGGGGAACGTTTATGAATATTTCACTGCATGCAGGAGACTGCTGTTTTTCTGTACCTGACTCTCCATCACATACTAAAAAGATTGACATGTATTGCAGCAATAGGCAGTTAAATGACCAAATGATGGTTGATGCTCAAGAAATACAAGAAATAATTCAGGCGATGCCTACAGGAAAAGCTCCTGGTTACGACTGTTTAAGTAATGAACATTTTAAGTATGCTAATAAAAAACTGCATGTTTATATGTCACTGCTATTCAGCAGCTTGTTTATTCATGGATGATGCTATGATGGTCACAATAATAGCTCCAATAATTCAAAACAAAGCTGGTGATTTGTGTGATAACAATAACTACAGACCTATTTCTCTTCCAACAATTGGTAGTAAATTATTTGAATCTTTAATATTATCAAGGGCTACCATTTTCTTCACAACGTGTGCCAACCAATTTTGATTTAAAAAGCATCACTCAACCGAGATGCTCATATTTCTATTAAAAGAACTTTTTCGACACTACATAGTGAATGGCTCTTCTATGTATGTCACTATGCTGGATGCCTCCAAGGCCTTCGACAATATTGTGCGCATTCTGTATCACTGGTACAGTACCCAGAAATTCACTGTCATATGTTGTCAGACCTTTTCTAGATTTGTTACTGTCTCAAATGGTGTTAAACATGGTGGAATCCTTTCTCCCCACCTTTTTAATGTGTACATGGATGACTTAAGTGTACATCTTAACACATTATAAATTGGATGTCTTTATGCAGGCACCACAATGATGTATGCAGATGATCTCTGTATTTTTTCACCTAGTGTTTCTGGGTTGAGAAAACTAACAGATTGTTGTGCGAAGTATGGCGAAATGTTTAACATAACATATAATGCCAACAAATCATATTGTATGGTTATTGACAACAAACCTCAGGAAATGAAAACTAGTCATCCTGTCACTCTTAATAATCGTCCGTTACCTCACACTATTAAATGTAAATATCTGGGTCATATAATTAACAACAATCTAACTAACGATGATGGCTCGATCCGGTCTCCTTAAAGTTTTGATATGTTATTGCTCAACTAAAGACTTTTATGTTACGATTATCCTTATTAGAAGAGCTTAATGTTGAAGCAAATATGTCAGAAAAAAAATTAATAAAGCCAAGTCGATGATGGAGATAATCTGACGTACTTTCGATCACTTGGATGGAAAGTCTTTTTCTACAACTTGTAAGTCTCTCGTCCGTCTGCACATTGAACATGCTAATCAGTTATGGAGTCCTTTCTTAATGACACATATTACAGCTCTTGAAAATGTTCAGCACAGTGCAACCACATAAATTCCTTGTTTCAAAGACGTTGAATACAAAGAACGTTTATAGAGACTGAAATTACCAAGATACTAACAGGGAAATATGATCCAGCAGTCTAATGCAATTTTGTTACATTGAGAGATAACGAAGCACATACGAGGGTACCACCTAAAAATATTTAAAGAAAGATGCTGATTAAATATTAGAAATAACTAATTTATATACCAATGAACATATGTATGAAACAGTTTCCCACAGTCTGTAGTTGACGTTTTGCCGATGTAGTCGTTTGACACAAAAATATATAAGTTATGGCAAAACCACCCTATGAAAACTGAATACACTACCCCACTCCTATCTTGGATTGTGCCAGACGCAAGCGCACAGCAGGAGCAGATGTAAAAAGCGAGAGCTGGCAAGTAAGAGGCAGAGGCAGTAATGCCTACTCAAGACCTGAAAGGTGTTATTCACTTTACTTTTCAGGTCTTGAAAATGGCCC
>OZ023217.1:3137221-3254854 GCA_963995525.1 Escarpia spicata
AAACATACTGCCAGCAGGTAGGCCGACAGATAGACAGACAGACACACAGACATACAGACAGACATACAGAAAAATAAGCAGATAGATAGGCAAACATGAGAGAGAAGAGATACAGAGAGGCAGAGACACAGACAGTGACAAACACTTAGGCAGAGATAGGCAGATAAACATTCACCCAGCAGGTAAGCTGGCAGGCAGCAGACATACAGACGGACAGACAGACATACCACCAGGCAGGCAGTCAGTCAAGACAGACATACAGACAGACATAGAGGCAGACAGTCAGATAAACATACATGCAGAGAAGGAGGCAGGCCGGCAGTCAGGTCGACAGGCAGACAGACTGACAGGCGCAGGCTAGCAGACAGACTGGCGGACTGACGTACTGTCTCTGACTTATAGACATACATTCTAACAGACAAATTCAGAGGATGGAGGAGAGAGGGTGAGTTGGCCGGAGACGGGGAGAAAAACAGAAATAATTTTTATAGAGAGAGATATGGACAGAGAGACCGAGACAGCGTCCTGGTTGCGACTGCAAAATCGCAACACTGTATGTAGTCAAGCAACCAACGCTACATTACTAGGTTGCGTCGACTGTTCTAATATTATACGTGTTAAACCGCATGTAATTAATCAGTCACCCCATAGATACTTGTCTAAACTTGTACAGACAACGAGTCGGAGAAACTTGTTTTAGCTAAGTACTTCTTTCATCTAGTAACCATCACATTATCCAAAGTCAAACGTATGCACACGACATACCTATACATCACAATAATTAGCTAAAATGCTTGCTAGATATGTAAGTCGTCTGTAAACACAATTTGACATTATACGACACAACACTGCATGCTAAGCTCGTCATACTATAGCTGGCTTGCCCGAAGTGACAGTAATGGGGCAATTAACAAGACACAATTTACAAGTTACGCATTATTCTAATAATATCACTATTATAACGTGTAAACATAAAACAATAACGTACTCACCAGGCCGTGTATATTGATACTCGAAATTACTGAGCCGAGAGAACTGTACGTATATCGTTGTGGACACGTCCATGATCCCTAGCAAACTGCGACTGGGTGTGGCTGCAGCTACCCTACATGCGTCTCGCGGCTAGCTGACATGACAATAGCCTATGCAACCGCTTACACGAAACAATTCCGCCAGGGTTACATAATAATAATAATAATAATAAGATAACTTCTATTGCGCCTAAATCCTTGGAAACCAAGCTCAGAGGCGCATCAAAACAAAAGGGTTGGTCAATCTCAAAGTCCATAAGTAGTTTTCCAGTTGTCAACAGATGGGTCAAGGCGCTAGGGAGCTAAGGTGGATAAGCAAGGTTGTAAAGATACGTTTTTAAATGACGACGGAATTTTGTAATATTTTCAACTGATCTAACACTAAGAGGAAGCATATTCCAAAGAGTTGGTGCAGCAACAGAAAAAGCCCTAGTTCCAATGTTAGTTTTGGCTCTAGGAACAAAAAGTAGGTCAGAACTAGATGATCGAAGCTGGATAGATTTTCTTACAGGAGTAAGCAATAAATGCAAATAAGATGGTTGCTTATTGGACAGTGCCTGATATGTAATGGTACAGATCTTAAAAATTATACGATATCGTACAGGAAGCCAATGTAAAGACTTCAAAAGTGGCACAGAGCGAGAAAAACGAGGAGATCTTGTAACTACTCTTGCTAGACAATTTTGGACACGCTGAAGTTTTGTGATATCCTTGCTAGCGATATTATAAAGGAGGGAATTGCAATAGTCAATTCTGCTGCTAACAAGCGCTGTTGCAATAGTCTTAGCAACAGAAAATGACATATACCGGCGAATACGGCGAAGATCACGAATATGATAAAAACAGCAGCGACATGTTTGAGATATATGTTGTCGGAAATTGAAGTTTCTATCAAAGATTACTCCTAGATTACGCACCGAGGTTGCTGGCGTGATGTACTGATTCAAAATACGCGTAGGGAAAAAACCATCCAGTTTACAACGCTGCATTCGAGTACCAATAATGATCAATTCCGTTTTATTTGCATTTAATTTCAACTTGCTGTCAGTCATCCAATGGAAGATATCTTGAAGGCAATCACTAAGTTGGTTAAGGGAGCGATTTGTATCCGGGGTAGCCAACGAAATGTAAATCTGAGTGTCATCAGCATAAAGATGATGATCTAAGTTATGTTTTTGTATAACAGAGCTTAGTGGCGTGGTGTAAAGAGTAAAAAGCAAAGGCCCAAGAACAGAACCCTGGGGAACACCAAATAAAGCCGGCAGTGCAGCTGAAAAGCAGTTCCCAATCTTTATAGTTTGGTATCTATCAGTTAGATACGAAGAAAACCAGCTTAGAGCTGTGCCAGATATGCCGTACCACTTTAATAGGCGTTCAATGAGAATGCTGTGATCAATCGTGTCAAACGCGGCAGAGAGATCTAGTAAGGTAAGTGCAGTCACTTTACCATTATTAATGTTCAAGGTAATGTCATTATGAACCTTTAAAAGGGCAGTCTCTGTTGAATGAAACTGCTTATATGCTGATTGTGACACATTAGTTAACACATTTGTGCTAATGTGAGACCTTAGACGACTTGCTACAACCTTTTCTAGTATTTTGGAAATGAAGCTGAGATTAGAAATAGGTCTATAACTGTTTAGGTCTTGCTTAGGCAGAGATGACTTCTTAAGAAGTGGTGTGACATGGGCGTATTTAAAATCATCAGGAAAACAGCCAGAGCAAAGTGATGCATTTATAATATTTGTTATAGGTCCAATTAGTGTATCGAGACATGCTTTTAGCAGCATTGTTGGAAATGGATCAAGTGCACAAGATTTATTTGGGGAGGACATAATTATTTTCCTAACTTCATCAACTGTTGCAGGTTCAAATGATACAAGTTGAGAATTTACTTGTGGAAAGTCCACACTGACATTACTTATATTATGATGTGGGAAAGCAGAACGAATGATACTGATTTTATTCTTGAAGTGACTAGAGAACGAATCACATAGAGACTTAATTGACATATGATCAGGTAACGATGGAGTAGGCCGTCTGTGTAGAATGTTATTGATGCAGTTCCATAACTGACGCGGATTATCAGACTTATTTATGACCATATCTGTAAAATAATCTGATTTAGCTTTAGCCATTTGTCTGTTACAGAGGTGACATTGCTTAGAATAACGCGACCTATCTAATGGCGAGCGTGATTTGCGCCATACACGCTCTAAATAACGACGACGCCTTTTAGATAGTATAATTTCAGAAGTCATCCATGGAGCCGGTGGCCTTTCTGACACCCATTTGGATTTTATAGGTGCATGTTTGTCAAGTAGTGCATTGAGTACTTGACAGTACTGTTTATATAAGTCAGATATATGTTTTTTTGGATCTGTGATAAGGTCAGATATAAGGATATCAGCCATTAAAGCTGTAATGTCAATCCTATGAATGGCTCTGTAAGACACATTGTGTTTCGATTGTAAAGGGGCTATAGAACCATTAATATTGGCAATGACAGTATGGTGGTCTGATAACCCATCTGAAACAGTAGGTGCTTGGATATTATTACAAGTTGAACGGGTTATCAAGAGGTCAAGCCAATGGCCATGTATATGTGTCGAAAAGGTAACATGTTGTTTCAAATCAAATGATGCCAGAATATCATCAAACGTAGTTGTAGTTGAAGAAGGTATATCCAAATGTAGATTAAAATCACCAAGAATGTAAAATTCTGAGTGAATGACTGCCAGATTTTCCAACATATCCTGAAAGTCTTCAAAGAAATTGGCAGGATGTCCTGGAGGGCGATAGATACAAACAAAGTGTGCGGAGAAAGAAGAATCTGAAATTTCAGCAAAGATGGACTCAAAACTAGAGTATTCAGGGTTAGAATGTAATTTAACTTTGAACTGCTGTGATATAAAAAAGCCAACACCACCTCCACGGCCGACTAAACGTGGTCGATGGTGAAAGGTGTAACCAGAAGGGGAAACGTCAGCAATGCATGCATGTGTATCACGTGGTCTAAGCCAGGTCTCAGTTACAGCTAGAATGTTTATTTTCTTTGAAATTAATAAATCACAAAGTGAGGCTGTCTTATCTCGTACAGATCGAACATTTGTAGTGGCCACCCGAATGTGTCGTCTAACAGATGGCCCAGGATTGAGACTTACATCTCCTGCTAGTAATAAAATTATTGCTAATTTCAATGTAGGCGTAGAGCGGGGGATTGGCAGTAACTTTCTATTATAACAAACATGAAGACATGGCAGACTATGCAAAATTGAAATAGAATGATGAATTTTAGTGTGATTAGGAAAAAGCACATTAAAATGATTATATCTCAATGGTTTGCATAAAACAAAATCGATGTCCCTTACAACAACAGAACAAGACAAGCAGAAAACACCAAATAGGAATAATGGTGACATAATTATGTTAGATTATTATCATATTTAGTAGACAATAATAGACCAAAACCATATAATTTTATATCATATAGATAATAAATAGTAAAGAATGTTAAACCCAGAGCTAAGGCTAAGCCTACGGCGTAACTACCGTAACTAAGTAAAAACTAAAATATATTTACAAGATCAGTAGTCTCAATTTTAACAATAAAGCCTACTTTATTTAATTAGAAAATTTTGAACCGGGGCCAACTCCGGTAACTAAATTGAGACTTACAGGCCTATTAAGGGAGGAAGAACTATTTATATTTATTATAATTCACTCAGTCAGCCGTAGCCTTAGTCTTAGATAGGCAGAAACTGACTGTAGTATCAATCACTCAATGCCATTAACTGCACCATGATTCATTTTTAAATACCGTATTTATTGTAATAATATAAAATGCCAATAGTAATCTAAAAGGTCAATTGAAAAAACTCACAGGCAGCATGTTTTGTAACTTCATAATTTAACAGTATAATTGGTACAAACGACAACATTTAAACAAACAAAAAACTGAACATTGCCGACCGGCGAAAGTGAGCGATAATCATAACGGCTTTAACGCCGATTTTATTATTAAGTTGAATATGACTGGAACAAAACTTGTTAAAATATGCTTATAATTTAAATATACTTAGCTTGTGGTTGAATTCTTGATTCTGTAGCGCATTACAAGTTACATAATATTAAAAGTAATCTATTCAAAATAATTAGTATGCTATAATTGAACATTAAACGAAGGATAAATTTTGAAAAGTAAACATTATGCCACGCCCCCTAGCGACCAAAGTTCAAAATTATACTTCTTGTGTTACAGATTCTTACATGTCAACCGACCCAAAACACGATCGGTGTTATTATTTGTAAGTTTACAACTTCATTTGTAATTATTTGTAAGTTTACAACTTCATATTTATTCCTTTCCAAACATGTTTTTTTTCTCGTTTTATTATGCCATTACATACACTTATCATCTCCGTGAATTGCACGCCTGACGTGATTTTAACTAATGACTTGTTTTGATTTGTTTGCTCTATAATATGTTTCAACCAACATTCAATAAATATTAAATTAAATTACTACCGAATATACCAAAAATCTCAGATGTCATCAGACATAGTAGACTCCGGTAATTTGGACATGTGTGTCGTATACCAAACGAAAACCCCTTGTAGCTTTCATACAAGCTTTTTGTGTATTAGAAGATCTGTTTTGTGAAGCGCAATATCCAGTCCTAATAACCTCGAGCGAGCGCGCTTACAAAGAAGCATTGAGCAAAGAGGCCGTAATATGTTTCCTGTAAACTGTCAACTGTTAAGGATGGAAGCACAGTTACTTCATAAAATATCAAAGTTTATTGGTGATTTATGTATTATAACATCGTAATATTTTGTATATTCATAACATCGTAGTTGTATAAATCTAACCATTACATACTGGCGGACATGACATCGGAAGTTGGGGAAATGTTCACTTTTTTAATTCCCTCAAGCGGTCTCTTTGTCGTAGCGGAGGGTGTGTCGCAACCTAAGCACAAGTCTAATGACATCAGCTCAACATTTTAACAGGCCTGAATTCTCCACACTGGCATCGCAATATACGAGCAGAATACGTAGATAGTTGATGTAGACCGTCAAAATATTAATTTAGTTTGCATATCCGACGGCTGGGCGACTGCAAAATAAAACAACTTGATATTGATCGTTTTTCCAAGTGGAAGGTACGCTATTAAGATACAGATATTAAGATAAAGTTATTTTGCTTGAAGACGATCATGAATCGTGATTTTGTTTCAAGAATAAGTTTGGCTCTGCTGGCATATATAACCTCAATCATACGCACGCAATCACGCACGGACGCTAGACATATGTGACGTAACCTTTACAGCCAGAGTTACGAGGCTCAATACCCAAGCCAGTCTCTACTCTTGTTCTTTTTTATATATAAAGTAACTACTGCACTTTTAATACTTGGTCAGCCATCCACAAGGGGCACGACTGTATAGTTACGTTCTGTTTATCTGGAAATTATGATCTGCTGCATACCCCTGGTGACAGCAGAAATGACATTGTCAGCGGAACAAGGGTTAAATAAATATACTGTATTGGTGATAATTACTGCCCTTGGCTTGTTGCTCCACGGGGGTGGGGTGGGGGGGGGGGGGTGTAAGCTAGCTGTTGTCTCATTCTAATCTCATGTTCTTTAGTTTTCTTATTGCTTCAGCTCATGTCATGTTAGGTAAAAGTAAAGTGAGCAGTATGTAGAAAATATAATTTTTTTAGAAATGTTATGTGCCCCAAATCAGGTGATTATAATTTATTAATCAAGTTGCATGATGGTATGATCGCTTAAATAACCTGTTAAACGTGAACATTCCTTTTTAATAGTATGCATTTAATCACGCTATTATTTAATTTGTTTGAATTCTATTCAGGACTGCATGCGCGACATATTTCTGGGTACAATATATATTCATTAATATGCTAAGAAATGTTCTTTTTCTTTTACAAAATCTGCAACATTGCGAAACTAGATACAATCTGGGTAGGTGTGCCTCCTTTTTTGTGGACTAGTCATGCTACTACGGTCTACTGCTCCAAGGATAGGGAGATCCTAAATGAGAAATAAGATGCATCAGTTTGTGACACTGGGGGACAACGATTCACATACGAGAGAGCACCACCTACACATGTAAACATATTCAAAGAACAACGTTGATTGAACATTAACAAACTAATTTATACACCGATGAACAGATGTATGGAATGGCCTCACACAGTCTGCGGTTGAGGCTCCTTCGGTGCAGTCTTTTGAGAGGAAATTAGAATACAAGTTATGGGGAAATGACCCAATTAAATTATGTTATACAGTAAGACTACTACATGTAAGACTAGAACATAGCATTGTCTTTTTTCAAAGTTTATGACCGTGGGTGACGGGGGCATTTGTAATGAATGTACTGTTTGTGAGCCTTGGTGACGGAGACATGATTTATAAACATGCTTTTAAAAATGTTTATTTTTCGTTTATAATATACTTCAATTGTAATATTTAGTAAACATACATTAATTTAAAGACGTGCATATAATGTAGATGTACGGATGGATATTATTGTGTATAGATATGAACGGATTGCACTTTGTTCGGCAAGACTTCAAAGTTGACGATGGACGATAATGTAGTGTCGGCGGCAACAAACGCAGTTCACGGTGCTCGTCTTAGGCTTATAAACAATGTCAACGACAGGTGAGGGGTAGGCAAGGCACAAGGGTATTAATTAGACTGTTCTCAGTGTCCAGTCATCAATGTAAGATGTGATTTAAATAACTCCATTCAGGTCATTGTTCAGTTTGTTGTCCGCGCGGCCGTTGTATGTGTTCGGGCACAGACTGGAACAAACTGGAGCGCTATTTGGGCCTCAAAATGCGCTAAGACAAACTATTTTTATAGCATAGATATGCCTAGCATGGTGTGGATTATCGCATCAACGTGTTACATTTAGGCAAAACTATAGTTAATAACGGCAAAATCGAGGTGGGCCCGGATTGTACAAGTGCTCCTTAATTTTCGTAGATTTCCCAGGCACGCTTTTATATGCGTCTTTTGGGTACATACAGCAACATGTATCCGGCATTCCGGCGTACAACGCGTCATTGACGCGTTTCCGCTGCATCATGTACAAATTAAGCTGCACAAGGCACAGTTGACCACTACCCGAAGCAAGGGTCTATTCACTCCACTAGATTAACTGGCCAAGGCCATGAGTTCTTCCCTCCTTCCCTATTTATAACTTTCCCATTTGGGCGGCAAACTTTAGTCATGTGACTTAATTCAAATTGCCCCGCCTTCTGGTGGGAACTACCATCCGTGCTGCCCTCTTGTTGGCCTCCACCGAACTTTCCAATAAGAATTGTAATGTACTGTATCATATCAATGGCGTCTCCTTTGGCTCTGCCAGGTGGTCTTCAGTGCTGACTTACAGAAGTTTAAAGAAAACAAGATTCTGGTGTCAAAAGGGGTAAGATATAAAATATGTTTACCGTAACTTCTATTTCTCATTCTAACAATAATGTGTAACTACTCTAACTGACCGCGGAATCATTTTGTGTTGAAACATTTTCAAAAACATATCAAAGAATTGCCACAGATCTATAACTTTTCAAAGACTATTTGTACCCATAACAGTATTTGAATGATCATGTTAAGACTGACTTTTGCTGGCTACTTAATACGATTGTAAAAACATTGTGGTCAACGGAAACGAGCTTAAGCGTGCGTGCGTGCGTGCATGCGGCTGGATAGTGGTGAAAGCGTCGGACGCTGCATGAGACGCACTACATGACATCATCGCCTCGGTCTGGCAAATGGAACTGCTGCCCACAGACTGGCCCACCGGCGAGCTCGTGATAATATACATGTACGAAAGGGCATAGAAGCGACTCCACCTTTCGCGCCATCTGCTTTCTCAGCCACGCCTACATCATTATTCTGAGGAGAGTAACGATGATCCTTGACAGACGCATTGCTGATAGCTAGAACGGGTTCAGAGAAGGAAGGGGATGCCTGGACAAACTATTCATACTAAGAGAGGCAGTGGACGACACAGTGGCTGCGGGGAAAAGTGTCGTGTGGATGTATGTTGATTACAAGGCTGCATTCACGACTATATGCGTATGTCGCTAGTGGAACACTCTCGTCCTGGTAAACTCGCCGACGTCATCATGTCAGTGTACTGACAGGCCAAGGTCGTCGTTAAAGGCTGCAAGCAACGCTCCAGAGCCGTATAAGTCAGCCGTGAACTACTACACTCCCGAGTGGCGTTCGCCTCAAAGACCTTGGTTATACGCTGATGACATCGGACTGCTGAGCAGGCACGCCAGGGCGGCGACTGATCAACAGAATCGGACTGGACGAACATTTTCTGCCTTGTCATTACCCACAGATAAGGGCATAAAAAGCCATGAATACAGATTATACACGGGCAACTCACACGAACTGTCACGCAAGTGTACGCTTGCGGACACGAAGGTGCGACAAGACAAACAGAGACAAGTAGCGGCCCGTTTACAACCTGTTCCACTCAATGGTATGCCGCTGGAAAATATATATTCGGTTGTGTACCTGGGCTGCGGATGGGAAGGAGACAGGAGAATGGGCGAGTGGCGATGTCATACAACAAATTCCAATCATCGACACATATTTGTAGATATGAATGACTCTCGCGCTTGCTTCGGGCTCGTCTGTACTATGTGCGCATCTGATCCGTGCTGCTATACTCGTGCAAGGCGTGGACCCTCACTAGCATGATTGATAGCACGCTAAGAGGCTTCCATGCACGCGTGGTGCATGACCTATGCACGCGTGGTGCATATTTATGCATGCGGGATTGTTTGACCTATGAGAAGTCATGTCGCAAAAGTACTGTCATTCACATTTGTAATCGTTATCAACATTGCTGACGTGGTAAAGCTTGACGGAAGTGTTGCGCAGAATTTTTATGGTGACGTAGACAAACCGCGTGCACTAGATAGGTCAATTGACTTATCCATCACGTGACCTGTTGCCTAGCAAAACATCGTCAGACCATGCAAAATGGATGCTGAACACGATGAGTGATGCGTTCGTGCATTCTATCATATTTTGTTGAAATTCCGGCCACAGAAGTATTTCTTTATGACAAAAACATAAGGCAGAGTTTCAAAGTGATAAATGTATGCGGTTATGTTTAAGTACATTACAATGACATGCCGCAATAGTAATTTAATTCACACATATAACCGTTATCAACACTGTTGGCAAATGCTAAAGCTTGACGTAGGTCACGCGCTAAATTTTGATTGTGCCGTAAGCAAACCGCGACGTACTGGATAGGTCAAGTGGAGTTTGTTCGTGAACGTCAAGGGTTTGTGTAACCTGAGGTTTTTTGTGAGCGTTTGTGTGCGTGCGTGTGTGTCTGTGTACGTGCGCGTACGCGTACGCGTGTACAAACACACACTTGCCATTTGTAATGTGCAACATATAAATAAAGATTTGTTTACGCCACACTAGCTACAGTGATGATCTGTACGAGATAAGACAGCCTCACTTTGTGATTTATTAATTTCAAAGAAAATAAACATTCTAGCTGTAACTGAGACCTGGCTTAGACCACATGATACACATGCATGCATTGCTGACCTTTCCCCTTCTGGTTACACCTTTCACCATCGACCACGTTTAGTCGGCCGTGGAGGTGGTGTTGGCTTTTTTATATCACAGCAGTTCAAAGTTAAATTACATTCTAACCCTGAATACTCTAGTTTTGAGTCCATCTTTGCTGAAATTTCAGATTCTTCTTTCTCCGCACACTTTGTTTGTATCTATCGCCCTCCAGGACATCCTGCCAATTTCTTTGAAGACTTTCAGGATATGTTGGAAAATCTGGCAGTCATTCACTCAGAATTTTACATTCTTGGTGATTTTAATCTACATTTGGATATACCTTCTTCAACTACAACTACGTTTGATGATATTCTGGCATCATTTGATTTGAAACAACATGTTACCTTTTCGACACATATACATGGCCATTGGCTTGACCTCTTGATAACCCGTTCAACTTGTAATAATATCCAAGCACCTACTGTTTCAGATGGGTTATCAGACCACCATACTGTCATTGCCAATATTAATGGTTCTATAGCCCCTTTACAATCGAAACACAATGTGTCTTACAGAGCCATTCATAGGATTGACATTACAGCTTTAATGGCTGATATCCTTATATCTGACCTTATCACAGATCCAAAAAAACATCTATCTGACTTATATAAACAGTACTGTCAAGTACTCAATGCACTACTTGACAAACATGCACCTATAAAATCCAAATGGGTGTCAGAAAGGCCACCGGCTCCATGGATGACTTCTGAAATTATACTATCTAAAAGGCGTCGTCGTTATTTAGAGCGTGTATGGCGCAAATCACGCTCGCCATTAGATAGATCGCGTTATTCTAAGCAATGTCACCTCTGTAACAGACAAATGGCTAAAGCTAAATCAGATTATTTTACAGATATGGTCATAAATAAGTCTGATAATCCGCGTCAGTTATGGAACTGCATCAATAACATTCTACACAGACGGCCTACTCCATCGTTACCTGATCATATGTCAATTAAGTCTCTATGTGATTCGTTCTCTAGTCACTTCAAGAATAAAATCAGTATCATTCGTTCTGCTTTCCCACATCATAATATAAGTAATGTCAGTGTGGACTTTCCACAAGTAAATTCTCAACTTGTATCATTTGAACCTGCAACAGTTGATGAAGTTAGGAAAATAATTATGTCCTCCCCAAATAAATCTTGTGCACTTGATCCATTTCCAACAATGCTGCTAAAAGCATGTCTCGATACACTAATTGGACCTATAACAAATATTATAAATGCATCACTTTGCTCTGGCTGTTTTCCTGATGATTTTAAATACGCCCATGTCACACCACTTCTTAAGAAGTCATCTCTGCCTAAGCAAGACCTAAACAGTTATAGACCTATTTCTAATCTCAGCTTCATTTCCAAAATACTAGAAAAGGTTGTAGCAAGTCGTCTAAGGTCTCACATTAGCACAAATGTGTTAACTAATGTGTCACAATCAGCATATAAGCAGTTTCATTCAACAGAGACAGCCCTTTTAAAGGTTCATAATGACATTACCTTGAACATTAATAATGGTAAAGTGACTGCACTTACCTTACTAGATCTCTCTGCCGCGTTTGACACGATTGATCACAGCATTCTCATTGAACGCCTATTAAAGTGGTACGGCATATCTGGCACAGCTCTAAGCTGGTTTTCTTCGTATCTAACTGATAGATACCAAACTATAAAGATTGGGAACTGCTTTTCAGCTGCACTGCCGGCTTTATTTGGTGTTCCCCAGGGTTCTGTTCTTGGGCCTTTGCTTTTTACTCTTTACACCACGCCACTAAGCTCTGTTATACAAAAACATAACTTAGATCATCATCTTTATGCTGATGACACTCAGATTTACATTTCGTTGGCTACCCCGGATACAAATCGCTCCCTTAACCAACTTAGTGATTGCCTTCAAGATATCTTCCATTGGATGACTGACAGCAAGTTGAAATTAAATGCAAATAAAACTGAATTGATCATTATTGGTACTCGAATGCAGCGTTGTAAACTGGATGGTTTTTTCCCTACGCGTATTTTGAATCAGTACATCACGCCAGCAACCTCGGTGCGTAATCTAGGAGTAATCTTTGATAGAAACTTCAATTTCCGACAACATATATCTCAAACATGTCGCTGCTGTTTTTATCATATTCGTGATCTTCGCCGTATTCGCAGGTATATGTCATTTTCTGTTGCTAAGACTATTGCAACAGCGCTTGTTAGCAGCAGAATTGACTATTGCAATTCCCTCCTTTATAATATCGCTAGCAAGGATATCACAAAACTTCAGCGTGTCCAAAATTGTCTAGCAAGAGTAGTTACAAGATCTCCTCGTTTTTCTCGCTGTGTGCCACTTTTGAAGTCTTTACATTGGCTTCCTGTACGATATCGTATAATTTTTAAGATCTGTATCATTACATATCAGGCACTGTCCAATAAGCAACCATCTTATTTGCATTTATTGCTTACTCCTGTAAGAAAATCTATCCAGCTTCGATCATCTAGTTCTGACCTACTTTTTGTTCCTAGAGCCAACACTAACATTGGAACTAGGGCTTTTTCTGTTGCTGCACCAACTCTTTGGAATATGCTTCCTCTTAGTGTTAGATCAGTTGAAAATATTACAAAATTCCGTCGTCATTTAAAAACGTATCTTTACAACCTTGCTTATCCACCTTAGCTCCCTAGCGCCTTGACCCATATGTTGACAACTGGAAAACTACTTATGGACTTTGAGATTGACCAACCCTTTTGTTTTGATGCGCCTCTGAGCTTGGTTTCCAAGGATTTAGGCGCAATAGAAGTTATCTTATTATTATTATTATATTATTGTGCTGACGCATGCTCGCAAGGCGGGGATCGTCGACTAGACGGGGAGATTGACGGGTTCATTACCATAGCACGTTTTGTTCGTGTGGCCAATGAGAAGTATGTTAGGTTGACGCCGCGACCACCGGGCCGTGTACCATATTCTGAAGCGGTCAGTGGTGGACCATGTCCGCGATGTTCGCCACCTTCCTTCTTCTCTCTGCCGTCGTCTTCGGGTAAGTTACTCGACAGCCACAACTGCGTGTAAACACTGGTGAGATCAGGCGTTCTGAAGTTCCCACGGAATTCAACGGGTATCGTGTTAAAAGTGGCGATGTCTACATGCACGTGGAACAACGGGACTGGTGGATGACGCAATTAAAACGGCTTCTTTGATAACTAATGAAGCTGCCACAAGAACGAAAAACGAATATAGAGCTAGCAGACGGGCCATCTCCCCTGTCTAAGACAACGAGGCGGGAATGTTTTACCACAAGTTTTTTTTTCTCGATGGGAAGTTATTTACGGCATTTAGGTATAGTTTTCATATGTTTTATTGCTGCAAAGGCGTAAAAAGTTCTTCAGACCAATATGAAGACAAGTTATTTCCAATAAATGGTGTGTTTGCAGGCCATTTGAATTGTGTCAAACATTTGCATTAACAATTGCTTTTGAATCATTTGAACCACTTGCATTTGCATTTAGGCTAACATACAATATATAGTGGCGCATTTGCATTTATATCCTTTCAAACATTTTCACTTGCATTTAAACGAATTGCATTTTAGCACAATTTTATTAACGCAGTGGGTCGTCATGTGATTTTAAAACAATTGAATGCTGAACGCGATTACTTCGTCGTGACGTAACAAAATAACCTCTGTCATAAACCAAAGTGTGTGATGATAAAATCAGAACTCCTCGACTGTACTGCACAAAGTGTATTGCACCCTGGTATATAATAGTTAACATTTCATTAGTAGCTGTCATGCTACAAGCATGTGATGCGTGTCACTGCTTCTGTAGATACATTCAAGTAATAGCGAATTTAATATGCATAAACCACTAAAAGCTTGTTGTCACATCACAAATATCAACCAAGTTCCTGTCTGTGTGCAACAGGAACTTGTGCGCGTCGCGGTCTGACGTCAGCCAATCATCGGTTCTTGACATTGACGCTTGATACTGGTTGGCTGGACAACTATCGGGCGGCTCACCCTACCAACCGACGGCGCAACAACTGGTTGGACTACACTGCAATACCACGGCGATGGAGAAGACGCCGGAACACCGGCGGTGAGATAACATTCAGTTGGACAATAGAACCTGCAGTTTGTACTGCTGGGATAATGTTGATTTCTCTAGTGGTTTTTTGTTACTTTTGCTGCTGTGTTCATCCAACCGGAAGTATGTGGATTCACGAAGGGGAAGTCCAACCGGTCTAGTCGTCCATCCAACCGGAAGCCGAGTCGACTGTCCAAACAGAAGTCAAGTCGTCCATCTAACCGGAAGTCTAGTCATCCAACGAGACCTTGGGTCTATTCTCGCGCTACGAGTGCCACCACAAGGCGAAAACTCGCCGCCGTCGTACGAGAGTGCCGTCGGCTCGGGACATCTGGTGCCGAGCTACGCCGAGGCTCTCGCCATGTCGTCACCGCGTGGCCACCTGTCAACGTGCCGCCCTCACGTGACGACCAGGAAGTCGAGTCGTGCTTCGACCGTGACGTGGGGTCCGTTCACGCGCTAGTCGACACAGGACGCCCACCGCCGAGCTACGCCAAGGCTCTCGTCATGTCGTTACCTCGTGGTCACTCGGCACGGGGCCAGTGGCCATCGCGGGACCCGACATTACCAGGTTATGTCGAAAATGACCCGGAAGTCGCCGTGTGGATGGTTGAACAGCGTGGCCGTGAGTTTGGTGTCGGGTGAACTTCCGTGTTGTTCGCACGTCCGATGGCGTCTTTCCGATTCACTTATGAAAAACTAACAGGCGCTTTTAAGTCACGCGCAACGCGCTCGTGATTAGTCACAAGGGCAAGGAGCGTTTGACACATGAGTCACGCGCGTTTCATTTTGTTTTTCGCGGGGAGACGTCAGGGCTTGTTATATGTTAGCAAGGAGCTATACGTACACAGACTAATTTTACGAACAAGTAGGCAGGGCTATACGTACACAAATAAATTTACGATCAATTAGGCAGGGCCCTACGTATACGTACTTTCATCCAGATTATATTATTTAGCGTTCTATTTAGAGTGATACTGATTAGGACAGTTGCGAAATCCATTAATTGTAAATGTTGTCATACTGTTATCTTAACACATTGTAAACACGAAGCAAATAGGTGCAATGTGGAACGGCAATTACCTTTTACCATAAGTGAATCGCAAAGACGCCGTCCGTTGCGCCTGAAACATGTCGGTGACACAACATGTCTTATTCGTTCGCTTTTAATTCACTCGTATGGGTGCCGTGCTATACGTGATTTGAATTATTTTACATTAGTAATGTAAAAGTACATACAAGTCATACATTGGCATGCCTACAACTATGTAATAATGCCTCAAAGAGTATTTTATTTTCAGAAAAGATATTGCTTCTTGTCGAATAACGATATTTTTTTATTATGGCAACGGTGTGGTGTGAACCAATTTTTAGAGAGAGAGAGAGAGAGAGAGAGATATATATGGAGAGAGAGAGAGCGAGAGAGAGAGAGAGAGAGAGAGAGAGAGAGAGAGAGAGAGAGAGAGAGAGAGAGAGAGAGAGAGAGAGAGAGAGAGAGAGAGAGAGAGAGAGAGAGAGAGAGAGAGAGAGAGAGAGAGAGAGAGAGAGAGAGAGAGAGAGAGAGAGAGAGAGAGAGAGAGAGAGAGAGAGAGAGAGAGAGAGAGAGAGAGAGAGAGAGAGAGAGGGGGGGGGGGAGGGTGTTTAACAATTTCAATAAACAGACATCTGACATTATATAATATCTAGATGAATATATAAAACTATTGTTACGTACGTTATTTACGTTATTACTACAGCGCCAAGATTATCGATTTTCATTGTTTATTTCAATGTTTTCTCCCGATATGTTTATTGTTGTTACAGCCTCTAAGCCAAACGCCTCCAATCCCGCGCACCTAATTGAAGCTACGAACATCGATTAATGTTAACATACTGCTTAAACGTTCAGCGATGAGCTGATCGCTTAGTCGAGATAAACATTCACTCAATTTTCTTTTCAACTCTTCAACATTGGAGCAACGGGTTTCAAATTAACTTCCTCACATCATGCCCGGTAAAAATACAATTTGTTAAATAAAACTGAAAAATTCAAATAACTAGCCGCTACCCAATTGATCCGGAAGTGATACGTCTCACTCTACGAGTCGTGTCGTCAGTAGCTGTAGATTGTGATACGTCTCACTCTGTACGTCGTGTCGTCAGTAGCTGTAGATTGTGATACGTCTCACTCTGTACGTCGTGTCGTCAGTAGCTGTAGATTGTAATACGTCTCACTCTGTACGTCGTGTCGTCAGTAGCTGTAGATTGTAATACGTCTCACTCTGTACGTCCGTCGTGTCGTCAGTAGCTGTAGATTGTAATACGTCTCCCTCTGTACGTCGTGTCGTCAGTAGCTGTAGATTGTAATACGTCTCCCTCTGTACGTCGTGTCGTCAGTAGCTGTAGATTGTAATACGTCTCACTCTGTACGTCGTGTCGTCAGTAGCTGTAGATTGTGATACGGCTCACTCTGTACGTCGTGTCGTCAGTAGCTGTAGATTGTAATACGTCTCACTCTGTACGTCGTATCGTCAGTAGCTGTAGATTGTAATACGTCTCACTCTGTACGTCCGTCGTGTCGTCAGTAGCTGTAGATTGTAATACGTCTCCCTCTGTACGTCGTGTCGTCAGTAGCTGTAGATTGTAATACGTCTCACTCTGTACGTCCGTCGTGTCGTCAGTAGCTGTAGATTGTAATACGTCTCACTCTGTACGTCGTGTCGTCAGTAGCTGTAGATTGTAATACGTCTCACTCTGTACGTCCGTCGTGTCGTCAGTAGCTGTAGATTGTAATACGTCTCCCTCTGTACGTCGTGTCGTCAGTAGCTGTAGATTGTAATACGTCTCCCTCTGTACGTCGTGTCGTCAGTAGCTGTAGATTGTAATACGTCTCCCTCTGTACGTCGTGTCGTCAGTAGCTGTAGATTGTGATACGTCTCACTCTGTACGTCGTGTCGTCAGTAGCTGTAGATTGTAATACGTCTCACTCTGTACGTCGTGTCGTCAGTAGCTGTAGATTGTAATACGTCTCACTCTGTACGTCCGTCGTGTCGTCAGTAGCTGTATATTGTAATACGTCTCCCTCTGTACGTCGTGTTGTCAGTAGCTGTAGATTGTAATACGTCTCACTCTGTACGTCGTGTCGTCAGTAGCTGTATATTGTAATACGTCTCACTCTGTACGTCGTGTCGTCAGTAGCTGTAGATTGTAATACGTCTCACTCTGTACGTCGTGTCGTCAGTAGCTGTAGATTGTAATACGTCTCACTCTGTACGTCGTGTCGTCAGTAGCTGTAGATTGTAATACGTCTCCCTCTGTACGTCGTGTCGTCAGTAGCTGTAGATTGCAATACGTCTCACTCTGTACGTCGTGTCGTCTGTAGCTGTAGATTGTAATACGTCTCACTCTGTACGTCGTGTCGTCAGTAGCTGTAGATTGTAATACGTCTCACTCTGTACGTCGTGTCGTCAGTAGCTGTATATTGTAATACGTCTCACTCTGTACGTCGTGTCGTCAGTAGCTGTAGATTGTAATACGTCTCACTCTGTACGTCGTGTCGTCAGTAGCTGTAGATTGTAATACGTCTCACTCTGTACGTCGTGTCGTCAGTAGCTGTAGATTGTAATACGTCTCCCTCTGTACGTCGTGTCGTCAGTAGCTGTAGATTGCAATACGTCTCACTCTGTACGTCGTGTCGTCTGTAGCTGTAGATTGTAATACGTCTCACTCTGTACGTCGTGTCGTCAGTAGCTGTAGATTGCAATACGTCTCACTCTGTACGTCGTGTCGTCTGTAGCTGTAGATTGTAATACGTCTCACTCTGTACGTCGTGTCGTCAGTAGCTGTAGATTGTAATACGTCTCCCTCTGTACGTCGTGTCGTCAGTAGCTGTAGATTGTAATACGTCTCCCTCTGTACGTCGTGTCGTCAGTAGCTGTAGATTGTAATACGTCTCCCTCTGTACGTCGTGTCGTCAGTAGCTGTAGATTGTAATACGTCTCCCTCTGTACGTCGTGTTGTCAGTAGCTGTAGATTGTAATACGTCTCACTCTGTACGTCGTGTCATCAGTAGCTGTAGATTGTAATAGGTCTCACACTGTACGTCGTGTTGTCAGTAACTGTAGATTGTAATACGTCTCACTCTGTACGTCCGTCGTGTCGTCAGTAGCTGTAGATTGTAATACGTCTCACTCTGTACGTCGTGTCGTCAGTAGCTGTAGATTGTAATACGTCTCACTCTGTACGTCCGTCGTGTCGTCAGTAGCTGTAGATTGTAATACGTCTCCCTCTGTACGTCGTGTCGTCAGTAGCTGTAGATTGTAATACGTCTCCCTCTGTACGTCGTGTCGTCAGTAGCTGTAGATTGTAATACGTCTCCCTCTGTACGTCGTGTCGTCAGTAGCTGTAGATTGTGATACGTCTCACTCTGTACGTCGTGTCGTCAGTAGCTGTAGATTGTAATACGTCTCACTCTGTACGTCGTGTCGTCAGTAGCTGTAGATTGTAATACGTCTCACTCTGTACGTCCGTCGTGTCGTCAGTAGCTGTATATTGTAATACGTCTCCCTCTGTACGTCGTGTTGTCAGTAGCTGTAGATTGTAATACGTCTCACTCTGTACGTCGTGTCGTCAGTAGCTGTATATTGTAATACGTCTCACTCTGTACGTCGTGTCGTCAGTAGCTGTAGATTGTAATACGTCTCACTCTGTACGTCGTGTCGTCAGTAGCTGTAGATTGTAATACGTCTCACTCTGTACGTCGTGTCGTCAGTAGCTGTAGATTGTAATACGTCTCCCTCTGTACGTCGTGTCGTCAGTAGCTGTAGATTGCAATACGTCTCACTCTGTACGTCGTGTCGTCTGTAGCTGTAGATTGTAATACGTCTCACTCTGTACGTCGTGTCGTCAGTAGCTGTAGATTGCAATACGTCTCACTCTGTACGTCGTGTCGTCTGTAGCTGTAGATTGTAATACGTCTCACTCTGTACGTCGTGTCGTCAGTAGCTGTAGATTGTAATACGTCTCCCTCTGTACGTCGTGTCGTCAGTAGCTGTAGATTGTAATACGTCTCACTCTGTACGTCCGTCGTGTCGTCAGTAGCTGTAGATTGTAATACGTCTCACTCTGTACGTCGTGTCGTCAGTAGCTGTAGATTGTAATACGTCTCACTCTGTACGTCCGTCGTGTCGTCAGTAGCTGTAGATTGTAATACGTCTCCCTCTGTACGTCGTGTCGTCAGTAGCTGTAGATTGTAATACGTCTCCCTCTGTACGTCGTGTCGTCAGTAGCTGTAGATTGTAATACGTCTCCCTCTGTACGTCGTGTCGTCAGTAGCTGTAGATTGTGATACGTCTCACTCTGTACGTCGTGTCGTCAGTAGCTGTAGATTGTAATACGTCTCACTCTGTACGTCGTGTCGTCAGTAGCTGTAGATTGTAATACGTCTCACTCTGTACGTCCGTCGTGTCGTCAGTAGCTGTATATTGTAATACGTCTCCCTCTGTACGTCGTGTTGTCAGTAGCTGTAGATTGTAATACGTCTCACTCTGTACGTCGTGTCGTCAGTAGCTGTATATTGTAATACGTCTCACTCTGTACGTCGTGTCGTCAGTAGCTGTAGATTGTAATACGTCTCACTCTGTACGTCGTGTCGTCAGTAGCTGTAGATTGTAATACGTCTCACTCTGTACGTCGTGTCGTCAGTAGCTGTAGATTGTAATACGTCTCCCTCTGTACGTCGTGTCGTCAGTAGCTGTAGATTGCAATACGTCTCACTCTGTACGTCGTGTCGTCTGTAGCTGTAGATTGTAATACGTCTCACTCTGTACGTCGTGTCGTCAGTAGCTGTAGATTGCAATACGTCTCACTCTGTACGTCGTGTCGTCTGTAGCTGTAGATTGTAATACGTCTCACTCTGTACGTCGTGTCGTCAGTAGCTGTAGATTGTAATACGTCTCCCTCTGTACGTCGTGTCGTCAGTAGCTGTAGATTGTAATACGTCTCCCTCTGTACGTCGTGTCGTCAGTAGCTGTAGATTGTAATACGTCTCCCTCTGTACGTCGTGTCGTCAGTAGCTGTAGATTGTAATACGTCTCCCTCTGTACGTCGTGTTGTCAGTAGCTGTAGATTGTAATACGTCTCACTCTGTACGTCGTGTCATCAGTAGCTGTAGATTGTAATAGGTCTCACACTGTACGTCGTGTTGTCAGTAACTGTAGATTGTAATACGTCTCACTCTGTACGTCGTGTCATCAGTAGCTGTATATTGTAATACGTCTCACTATGTACGTCTTGTCGTCAGTAGCTTTAGATTGTAATACGTCTCACACTGTACGTCATGTCGTCAGTAGCTTTAGATTGTAATACGTCTCACTCTGTACGTCGTGTCATCAGTAGCTGTAGATTGTAATACGTCTCACTATGTACGTCTTGTCGTCAGTAGCTTTAGATTGTAATAGGTCTCACACTGTACGTCGTGTCGTCAGTAACTGTAGATTGTAATACGTCTCACTCTGTACGTCGTGTCATCAGTAGCTGTAGATTGTAATACGTCTCACTATGTATGTCTTGTCGTCAGTAGCTTTACATTGTAATAGGTCTCACACTGTACGTCGTGTCGTCAGTAGCTGTAGATTGTAATACGTCTCACTATGCACGTCTTGTCGTAAGTAGCTTTAGATTGTAATAGGTCTCACACTGTACGTTTTGTCGTCAGTAGCTTTAGATTGTAATACGTCTCACTATGTACGTCGTGTCGTCAGTAGCTGTAGATTGTAATACGTCTCAGTCTGTACGTCGTGTCATCAGTAGCTGTAGATTGTAATACGTCTCACACTGTACGTCGTGTCGTCAGTAGCTGTAGATTGTAATACGTCTCACTATGTACGTGTTGTCGTCAGTAGCTGTAGATTGTAATACGTCTCACATTGTACGTGTTGTCGTCAGTAGCTTTAGATTGTAATACGGGAGTGAGTGAGTGAGGATGAGTGAGAGGGAGTGAGTGAGAGGGAGTGGGTGAGTGAGTGAGGGGGAGTGAGTGAGTAAGTGAGGGGGAGTGAGTGTGTGTGATCGAGTAAGAGACAGGGCGCCTTGTTTGGCTGTGGCCAATTCTACTCTACAACTACTGAGATTCGTAAACCCATAATAGCACAGCTTCAGTGCCATCGCATATGCTGGAGACTTGGATCAAATTAACAGCTGATTACTATCGCATCAATATATTTTACCCATTTATTGATCACGTACTTGACGAGTTGGCTGAATGATTTTTGACTGACCGCCATGGATTGACTTGCAGCTCAATACCTCCTGCTGTCCAACCTACAGAACCTAGATGACACAGGACTAATGGAGTACTACAGTAGGTATCTCACTATGGCTGAACAAAACGAACTTCCCGTGGAAGTCGCAAAGACGTATGATGACCCTCAAGTTCCGTGACCGTCGTCTTCACATGAACTGATTTCGGCGTGTGGTCAAACTAAACTTAATTTTGTTTTTGATAAATTATAGAACTCTAGCATTGCAGGTCAGATAAATATAATTTATTAACTTACTGAAAACCAGATTGTAAATGTCGCAAAACTGTAACTCTAAATGTTTATTCTAAAAAATAACTTAAGACACACCCACACTCCTCGGTGCCTCGTTTATTATATTAATATGAACATATTCAAAACAATTGCACATATGGCAAAGGGTTTCAAGTAAATAATTAAGTTATATTAATAACTATCATTGCATGTTGGTTTTTATGAATAAAATTGGGTGTAAATTAGGCCTAATCAGCAACAAAAATCATACAGTGTATGTCATATGAGAACCACTTTGTCGAAAAACGCAACCCCGAAACGGTGATGCTATTTTGGTGTTTGAATATAAGATGAAACGATATAAAATGAAAGCACATGGTCAAAACTTCAAACCCACTTCACTGTCCTTCCAGCTAGAAACATCCTTCTGTATTATGGTGAAGGCGTATTACGAGTCCTCATGTGAACAGGTGGCACAATGTCAACAAATATAACCCCACACTTACTGGCGCCTCCTGGAGTCCGCATTGGAAAAAGTGAACCCTCCATTATGAAAAGTCGGTTACGGCCTGAATAGGCTGTACATTACAAACAATGTTTCATTTTAAACAACTTACATTTTAATGATCAACATTAGTGACATGACTGGACCATTTCATTTCTTGTTCGGCGTTTCATGTAGACGGCGAGGTTCAGAAGATCAGAACATTAAGATAACATTGTCAAACAATTATAACGAAAACATGCACGCATACACACGTGCGTACGCATGTGTCTGCACGTGTGGTGTGCGTGGGTGTGTAATGTGGTGTGCATGCATGCGTGTACGCTATATGAATCTACTGCATGGCCTTTAGCAGCGTTTGCCTCTCGTCCTCATTTGGCACCAGATCAACAGCGTCACGCACCACGCCAATGACATGCTTCAAAACCGATGACAGCTCTGTAGAACCTTCTGTGACCATGCCCCCTTCGGTAACCTTCACCTTCTTGACCTCTAGGCTGAACAGCCCAGCTGTCTCCTGGGCAATGACCTGGAGGTGACTGGAACACTTGGCGGTGAAGGTCGTCGATACCGCGCAGATGTCGATGAAGCACAATCCTAAATAGGTCGCCTTGTGTTGACTGTACAGAGTTCCACGGACAATGTCTTCAATGCAGCAACTCTGAGACAGAACCAGAAGGAGAATCACATTACAACTACTGCCACATACAACTTGAGGACCATTAGTATCGACTGACTGTGTAAATGTTAGCAGCAAGAATCAGAAGGAGAATCATGCTACAACTACTGCCACGTACAACTTGAGGACCATTAGTATCAACTGATTGTGTAAATGTTAGCAGCAAGAATCAGAAGGAGAATCACACTACAACTACTGCCACGTACAACTTGAGGACCATTAGTATCAACTGATTGTGTAAATGTTAGCAGCAAGAATCAGAAGGAGAATCATGCTACAACTACTGCCACGTACAACTTGAGGACCATTAGTATCAACTGATTGTGTAAATGTTAGCAGCAAGAATCAGAAGGAGAATCACACTACAACTACTGCCACGTACAACTTGAGGACCATTAGTATCAACTGATTGTGTAAATGTTAGCAGCAAGAATCAGAAGGAGAATCATGCTACAACTACTGCCACGTACAACTTGAGGACCATTAGTATCAACTGATTGTGTAAATGTTAGCAGCAAGAATCAGAAGGAGAATCATGCTACAACTACTGCCACGTACAACTTGAGGACCAATAGTATCAACTGATTGTGTAAATGTTAGTAGCAAGAATCAGAAGGAGAATCATGCTACAACTACTGCCATGTACAACTTGAGGACCATTAGTATCAACTGATTGTGTAAATGTTAGCAGCAAGAATCAGAAGGAGAATCACGCTACAACTACTGCCACGTACAACTTGAGGACCATTAGTATCAACTGACTGTGTAAATGTTAGCAGCAAGAATCAGAAGGAGAATCACACTACAACTACTGCCACGTACAACTTGAGGACCATTAGTATCAACTGATTGTGTAAATGTTAGTAGCAAGAATCAGAAGGAGAATCATGCTACAACTACTGCCACATACAACTTGAGGACCATTAGTATCAACTGACTGTGTAAATGTTAGCAGCAAGAATCAGAAGGAGAATCATGCTACAACTACTGCCACGTACAACTTGAGGACCAATAGTATCAACTGATTGTGTAAATGTTAGTAGCAAGAATCAGAAGGAGAATCATGCTACAACTACTGCCACATACAACTTGAGGACCATTAGTATCAACTGATTGTATGTTAGCAGCAAGAATCAGAAGGAGAATCACACTACAACTACTGCCACATACAACTTGAGGACCATTAGTATCAACTGATTGTATGTTAGCAGCAAGAATCAGAAGGGTGATAGATAAAACTTGTTGGTTTCTCGAACAGTCAATGGCACCCTTGTCCACTTGCCGACCGGGTTTTCTGCACTTATATGACAACCTTGTACAGGAACAGGAAATAGTTGTTTGTCCCAAATACAGAATATCTGCTACAAAAACCAGAAACCACACTGTCATAGCATCCACCCTGTCAATTAATTGAGCCACCCTGTCAATTAAGTTCTACAATGATCTAACTTGTTTACAAGAAGAAGATTCCTTGTAAAATTAGTGCATCATTACTACAAGAGAAATGTACATGTCTGTATATTACAAGTCCTACTAATAATAATCATAATTCAATGATTGTAAAGAAATACAGAAATACAAAGACTGCGGCCATGTCAGCTGAAGACATGGTTTCTCTCACCTTCATCACGTCAGCGTACCCCCGACACATGTAGGCACACATCTGCACGTCGTGCTGGTTGCGTTGTCGGCAGCACGCGGCGGCGTACACCGACATGACATCTCTCAACAACTGGGACAGAGCCAACAGCATGCAGCAACCGTCGTCTGTAACACATGAGGGTTTATGTTTAAAGAAAACATGTTAGAGACATTTGGTAAGACTTTAGTATGTTACACAGTTAACTAATTTAAGTTAGTTTTCCATATTCATCGCGTGACCTGTTGCCTATTAAAAGGTTCACCATGCCAAAAAATTGATGCCAAACACGTAGAGCTTTCGTACTTTACATCGTACAATTGTTATTTGGTTGAAATTCTGGTCCCAAAAGGTTTTCTTTATAACGAAAACAAGGTAAAGTTTATAAAGTGACAACTCTATGCAAATATTTGATTTATGGGATTTCATGCTGCGCTAGTAATGTAATTGACATTTACAACCGTTATCAACATTGTTGGCAAAGAAAAAGTTTGAAGGTCACACCCATAACCCTGGTTGAGATGTAGGTAAATATCTACGATTATAGTCACACTATTTTTGTTGTGTAATGCAATTTGCAAATAGCTTGTTTTATCTTACACAGAATTAACGATTAATATTTAGAATATTAGTATTAGTTAATGAAGTATAAACACTAAGTATATGTACACAATTGTCCTAGTGCCCCCGATCTTATGGCAGGTCTTCATGGACCAATCAATGCTTATTCTCAATTACCTTATATTATAACTGTACAACTAGGCTTTGTAATCTTATCAAACTGTCTCTGTTACTATATTACCCGCCTGTCTCAAACATTTCTAATCACTATAATCATTATTTTCTTCCCATAATGTTGCTGCAATGTCAGTAGCCTGTGGCTTCATCAGCCATTGAAACACCAAAATGATCCTCTTCCACAATTCATATTTAAATGTGTGTGCACAGGGACAAAGCAGTCATCATGTTTACAAACCTAAATAAAAGAACATTATTTCATGTGAATGTGTACCACCATTCACAACTTAATAGGCCAAGCAATGTTGCTTATAATTTCACAGAAAAAAAGTTTCAGAAAGGTATACTATGCTATTGCCATGCATATCTTCACTAATCAGTTGACAAAACTTGACATATCTAATAGATGCCTTTATGTCCTGATCTTGAGTCAAGTTCTTATTCTAACTAATGTCTTACACATTCTTGCATTATGCACACCATTTGCAAGTAACAACTTGGATGGTCTTTGGGAACTTGAATATTATATACATTAATCATAAGTGTAAAAACTTGTTGCACACCTTCAGAGATCAAAGCGTCATGTTCCGGTGTGCTTGTCCTGGCAGGCAGGACGTCTGTGGAGATGAGACGCTGAAGTAACTGCACCACTCTGGACCACTCGGCCGACACGCAGTGGGGGAACACCTTCAAAGTGGATAACATCACAGTTGGTATCATGATCTCCCGACTCAATCAGTATCAGTTCTGAGCTAAACACCTTCAAAGTGGATAACATCACACAGTTGGTATCATGATCTCCCGACTCAATCAGTATCAGTTCTGAGTTAAACACAGTCATAAAATGAGCACACAGATAAAGTGGTATCTGACCACAAAAATAACGACCTAAAAATGTTAAACTAGTCACCTAGTCTTGCAGATTTTACAGAAAACGATTTAATATAATTGTTTGATACACCATGAAACACACAAAACAAATGTGCTGCATCCTTAATTATGTTATATTAATGAGGCTTTACTAACATTTTGTAACTTAATGATGAGAGTTAGCAGAAACATGAAAGATCTTCAGAAGAATACGCAAAACCCCTCTAAGAAAAATACACCACTGTGTAGGATCACTAAGACACATAATATACTTCTAAGGGAGGAATTTGGCTTGTAAATGGGTAATTATTAAATTTGTGATATCTTAAAAGCTATGCATCGTATCTTGACCAACTTGACTGTATAATGTCCATGTGAAAAGAGGGTCAATCATGATATATTAAGTAATAAACACAGCAACCAGATAATGTTAACAGTCCTGATGGGGAAGTTTCGAGGGAAGTCCCACGGAAGATTAAATTTACATTGTTATTTACACTACCAAACAGTAATGTATATATCAAAGTGTGCATTGCAAGTATGTAGAAGAAACAAATTTAATATGTTTAATAACAGTAAGACTTTTACAGGAATTTAATTAATATATTTTAAAATGTAAACTAATTGTAAAAATCTACCCAATAACAATACGTGTTCCATTCAATGTATGATGTACATACCTCAACCAATACTGTGACAATGCTGACATACAATGACAGTACATACCTCAACCAATACTGACACAATGCTGGCATACAATGACAGTACATACCTCAACCAATACGGACACAATGCTGGCATACAATGACAGTACATACCTCAACCAATACTGACACAATGCTGGCATACAATGATAGTACAGACCTCAACCAATACGGACACAATGCTGGCATACAATGACAGTACATACCTCAACCAATACTGACACAATGCTGGCATACAATGACAGTACATACCTCAACCAATACGGACACAATGCTGGCATACAATGACAGTACAGACCTCAACCAATACTGACATAATGCTGGCATACAATGACAGTACATACCTAAACCAATACTGACACAATGCTGGCATACAATGACAGTACATACCTCAACCAATACTGACACAATGCTGACATACAATGACAGTACATACCTCAACCAATACTGTCACAATGCTGACATACACTGATGGTACATACCTCAACCAATACTGTCACAATGCTGACATACACTGATGGTACATACTTCAACCAATACTGTCACAATGCTGGCAAACATTGACGGTACATACCTCAACCAATACTGTCACAATGCTGGCATATAGTGACGGCAGACATCTCAAGACGTCCTCTCTGAGTGTGGCCAAACAGAGCTCTAGACAGGCATCTGATGTCTTACAAGCCTCAACCAGTAGCAGCAGAGGCTCGCCTACAAAACACCAGCATCAAGTTATTGTATGTACAAATCTAATGTTCATGTTAATTTTAAAATAAAATTGCAACTGTAAAAACAACACAATTTTTTTTAAAAACAATATATACTTACACAGCACAACACCTGGTTAAACACAATTCAAGGTGCGTTGACATAAATCTATTAATCAATTATGGTTGGCCGTAATGTGTTATGTAATATAAAATAATATGTAATGATTTGATGAATAATGTGTTATGTAATATAAAATAATATGTGATATGATTTTATGAAAAGGTGGTCAGAGTCTATAAGAAACAATTAGAGAGTTGTTTCTTGGCACAAGTCTGGGAACAGGTAAATATAAATTAAGTAATAAACATTAAAAGTGATCATGTTACAGTACACTGTGTTTACCTGTGACTTGAGGCAGTGTCTGGCTGACATTGGTTGATGCAGTGAGGAGAGGTGAGAGGGCGGCAGGCAGCATGGTGGACAGTGGCCTTGCAAGCTAACAACAACACCAATATCTACATGAACCAACTGTTCACAACGAGAAACAATATCATTCTGTGTGACAATAATATCATGTAGAATAATATTATACCGATAGGTAAATATTTTGTTGTAATATACCTTTGTTGAGTTAAGTTAGCCTGGGTTAACTTTTAGCACAGCAACTGAACTGTGCATTTGACATGAAATGTTCACCGTGTAGATGCATATCCTAGGGTAACAATTGTGAAGATGAAGCTATATAGATGACTTCGCAAATAATTCATATACATTTGTTGAAATCAAAACTCTGTCATCAGATTAATGTTGCCATGGCAATAGTAGGTAAACATGTTTATGTTACCCATGTGAATGAGAGAAACACCTACAGGTGGTACTACATGAGAACAGCTGACAAACAGTGGATGGAGGTAAAGTCTGCTCATCCAATGTAAACATGTTTATGTTGTCCATGTGATTGAGAGAAACACCTACAGATGGTACTACTTGAGAACAGCTGACAAACAGTGGATGGAGGTAAAGTCTGCTCACGCAATGTAAACATGTTTATGTTGTCCATGTGAATGAGAGAAACACCTACAGATGGTACTACTTGAGAACAGCTGACAAACAGTGGATGGAGGTAAAGTCTGCTCATCCAATGTAAACATGTTTATGTTGTCCATGTGAATGAGAGAAACACCTACAGATGGTACTACTTGAGAACAGCTGACAAACAGCGGATGGAGGTAAAGTCTGCTCATTCAATGTAAACATGTTTATGTTGCCCATGTGAATGAGAGAAACACCTACAGATGGTACTACTTGAGAACAGCTGACAAACAGCGGATGGAGGTAAAGTCTGCTCATCCAATGTAAACATGTTTATGTTGTCCATGTGAATGAGAGAAACACCTACAGATGGTACTACTTGAGAAAAGCTGACAAACAGCGGATGGAGGTAAAGTCTGCTCATCCAATGTAAACATGTTTATGTTGTCCATGTGAATGAGACAAGCACCTACAGGTGGTACTACTTGAGAACAGCTGACAAACAGCGGATGGAGGTAAAGTCTGCTCATCCAATGTAAACATGCTTATGTTGTCCATGTGAATGAGAGAAGCACCTACAGATGGTACTACTTGAGAACAGCTGACAAACAGCGGATGGAGGTAAAGTCTGCTCATCCAATGTAAACATGTTTATGTTGCCCATGTGAATGAGAGAAGCACCTACAGGTGGTACTACTTGAGAACAGCTGACAAACAGCGGATGGAGGTAAAGTCTGCTCATCCAATGTAAACATGTTTATGTTGCCCATGTGAATGAGAGAAGCACCTACAGGTGGTACTACATGAGAACAGCTAACAAACAGTGGATGGAGGTAAAGTCTGCTCATCCAATGAAACATGTTTATGTTGTCCATGTGAATGAGAGAAACACCTACAGATGGTACTACTTGAGAACAGCTGACAAACATTGGATGGAGGTAAAGTCTGCTCATCCAATGTAAACATGTTTATGTTGTCCATGTGAATGAGAGAAACACCTACAGATGGTACTACTTGAGAACAGCTGACAAACAGCGGATGGAGGTAAAGTCTGCTCATCCAATGTAAACATGTTTATGTTGCCCATGTGAATGAGAGAAACACCTACAGATGGTACTACTTGAGAACAGCTGACAAACAGCGGATGGAGGTAAAGTCTGATCATCCAATGTAAACATGTTTATGTTGTCCATGTGAATGAGAGAAACACCTACAGTTGGTACTACTTGAGAAAAGCTGACAAACAGCGGATGGAGGTAAAGTCTGCTCATCCAATGTAAACATGTTTATGTCGTCCATGTGAATGAGACAAGCACCTACAGGTGGTACTACTTGAGAACAGCTGACAAACAGCGGATGGAGGTAAAGTCTGCTCATCCAATGTAAACATGTTTATGTTGTCCATGTGAATGAGAGAAACACCTACAGATGGTACAACTTGAGAACAGCTGACAAACAGCGGATGGAGGTAAAGTCTGCTCATCCAATGTAAACATGTTTATGTTGCCCATGTGAATGAGAGAAGCACCTACAGGTGGTACTACTTGAGAACAGCTGACAAACAGCGGATGGAGGTAAAGTCTGCTCATCCAATGTAAACATGCTTATGTTGTCCATGTGAATGAGAGAAACACCTACAGATGGTACTACTTGAGAACAGCTGACAAACAGCGGATGGAGATAAAGTCTGCTCATCCAATGTAGCCTCAACATGCATTGATCCAGCCACTGCAACGCCTCCACTAAACAGAACAAATACAATTAATTAATTCAAGTCTAACGAGAGACACGTCAGATAAATAGGATTATTTTTGAATTTGTATATAATGTAGAATCATGTTAAGGTATTATCAGAATGGCTATTTCTAGCTTAATTACAAGGATTAGTATTTCTGTGAATATGGATCTACTGATTTTATACTGAAATAATTTTTTAAAAATTATTATGTATAGTTTGTACAATATTTTCTGCCCAAACAGATTACAGCTGGTTAACTGTTGTCATTTATTCTGTCAGACTCCTTTTTTTACAGTAACAAAGAAAATGTCGACCATTTTGAACAAATGTTGGTATATATTTATAATCAATGCCATACTTTACTGATTCTGAACAAAGATATTTATATATACATTGCAAAACCATATTTGGTATACCCAACTAGTAGGATACAAATAGATTGTTCAATGTGTTAATAATTTCTGCAATAAAATTTTATTTTTGTTAACAAACACTGATGTAATTTAAAAATTTTCTGGTTTTAATAATGTTTTCTACTAGTTGTGTAATGAAGCATATGCTGAATAGAACACTGAACACTCCAAAGCTCAATTACTTCCAGAAATTTGTGTCTTCCAAATAAAAAACTGGTTTTGAGAAAACAGCCATATTACATTCATGATCTCAAAATACATATAATTTAATAGTGCTACACTTCATGTTTAAGTCTTAATTCCTCTAGTTTATCTACTACCAAAATGTGTGTAATAAGGGAATTTGACAGAACAGTAAATCCAGTCAAAAACATTACAATTAACCTTCAAATGTGACCATTGTCTGATCTGTTTTTAATTTAAGCAAAAATTATCTACATATGTCTTAATGTATACTAGAGCATACATTGTACATGTCTTGAGGTGCCGTGGAGGAGATACTGTCACCACGCCCCAAAGTTAGCGAATGAATATACAGATACGCACCCATTCTAGGTGACTGTTGCCTGCTCACAATCTGAATGAGCAACTCGAGTACATCCAATGCCTTCTCTTTCACCACATAAAGATTCTCACTGGTGCAATCTTCCGACAAACTACCACAAACATCGGCCAAGCTGCACATGCAAAGGATTGTAGGAAACAGGTTACATCTCTCCACGAGTGTCCAGTCGCACAGCCGTATTGTGGGTGTTTCTATAGCAACATGCAACAGAGCCAGTGCAAGGCTACATGAAAGAGAGCCATTTGGCGAGTCGTCATGAGGGACTATGTTTATGTGCGGAAGGACACACACATCTAGGAATTCTGCAACATCAAGTATGGGTTCTTTCTTGTATGGGATGGCTGCGTCACTCGTGCTTGTGTAAGGCTGAAATAAAGCGAACAACGTAATTAAGTAAGGGAAGGTTCATTAAAAAATTTTTTTTTTTTGGATGATACGATATGCGATACATGAGACAAGTATTGCGGTGCATATGATAAGTCTTATACAGCGTCAGTATCCACTAAATAGAGACACTCATGGTGCTTGCACAACATCTGACGATTAGGTCGACTGAGTGTTATCAGTTCACTGACGATTTTACAATAGTCAAATGAAGCATTACTTAAAAAAATTTGTTCTAAAAATAAAAAAATTACTAACATTATTATGCACTGTAAATAAAAAATATAAGATCGTTATCGAAGTAATATGGAATCATTCTTACAACTTTTCTGGAACTCTATATCTACTTAGCATTTATAATAACTACCGGGTATTATAAGAGTAATATAATAAATAATTTAAAATCATAGTAGTCTTAAATAGTATAAAATCAGTATCATAAAATGTCTAAACTCATTTTACAGATATTTTACAAAGAAATTTAGTATGTTCAATCATCAAATCTCAGTAGTAAATGTCCATGAAATTCAAATGTACGTATGGTACAAGCATATATATTTTCCAAGATGTTCTTATACTGTCATGACTGGATGTCATTTCCGTTCTACCAATTGGCGCAACTGCTAAATGTGGGAATCACATATTTTATCTAAGTTGATAGTTTTTGAATTAATATTTCTCAGTCAGGAACTATAGGGATATTTTATATAAGGTCTTTAAGGTTTTAGTTATTACAATTTTTGAAACATTGTGCTCTGTATAATGCAGTAAAATATACTGGGTATAGAAGCTATAAACAGAGACAAAGGGAGTGAACAATCAAGAGTTGGCTCTATCACTGTGCTACCATAATGTAGTACTCTAGGTGTGTGTCGCATAGCATTCTCATAGTCCCCTTTATAGTAATTTGTGAATAACACTAACAAATAAACAGAAACAAAAGCATCTTGTAATTTCATACCACATAATCCAGGTAGTACCTTTACATGAATTTTGTTAAATACAATTTTGTGGGTAGATAATTTCACTCACTTGTAGCAGCAGTTGAACACAGTGAAGTCGACTCTGTTGTTGCTGGTCACTCAGTGTCTCGTCTGTTCTTAACACATGCTTAACTTCCGCACAGAGACATGAACACCCCTCTTGGGAGGGTCTCCACCCCAGAACAGGCACACCCTGAATAATCTGACAAATCGACCACGAGTTAGATCATTGTACAGTACCAACAAAAGTGATACAAAAGCTGGATGAACATTCAATTATCATAAATGAATCTACTAGCAACTGGACAGAATTTATGCACGATAATTATTGTATTTTTTAGTTCCCTTAATTTTTAAACTTAATCTAAGTTGTGTGATAAAAACAGTTTAAACTTATATATGTTCTAAATTTGTTACGATTTAGGCAACAGAAAATATTCCAATCAGAAACCTATCGACAAATAAATAACAGGAAACCAAATAATCATAAATATCCATTAATATCCAGAATATGTTCTAATATCTGGAATTTAATTAAAATATTAGAAAATGTCTTCAACCGAGTATAATATATATATATATATATACATAATGTATCATACTCAGTTGAAAAAAATGTCTAATGTATGCATGTGTGGGCGTGTGTGCATGTGTGCATGTGTGCGTGTGTGTGTGTGCGCGTGTAAAGAAATAGGGTACCTCTAAAAACAATGCTCACAAAATCACCAGAATTTTTTGGTGCTCATAATTATTCATCATTATATTTCTGGGTATACATATATTAAGTATGCGAACAGGTTGAATTTTAAATGAAAACATGCTATCCATGCAACAAATGGTCAAAACTTTAAGCAAACCGGCTTTGGTCTGTTTAAATACAGCGATCTGCCTAAGGCGGCACTATATTATGCAAATTATGCATATTTGGTCTAGCGTTGGGTAAAGAAAAAGTACCTTCACCAACAAGGAGACTTGTCCTGTATTCCCGAAGGCTTCTGACACAAGTTTCTGCAGAGTCTGGTCTGGGGACTGCAGCGCCAGGACAGACACCTCAGACAGCATCTGTCAAGTAGGCAAAACACTCCATCAAGATATATAGACTGCACAGATATATTTATATATATTTATACTGTATATACATATATATATATATTATATACAGTGTATATATATATATATATACACTGTATATATATATATATACCGTGTGTGTGTGTGTGTGTGTGTATATATATATTGTATATATATGTATATATAGTTGAACCTCTCTTTATGCTCCACTTATGGCAGATTGCAGATTATGGCTTTCAGGACAATCGTAGCAACACCTCTTGTGTGTGAGAATGACCAAGTCGGTCAGAGAACTCGGTATCAAGTTCCATGATATATGCGACCTACCACAGAGAACTGGGTATCAAGTTGCATGATATATGCGACCTACCACAGAGAACTGGGTATCAAGTTGCATGATATATACGACCTACCACAGAGAACTGGGTATCAAGTTGCATGATATATGCGACCTACCACAGAGAACTGGGTATCAAGTTGCATGATATATGCGACCTACCACAGAGAACTGGGTATCAAGTTGCATGATATATGCAACCTACCACATAGAACTGGGTATCAAGTTGCATGATATATGCGACCTACCACAGAGAACTGGGTATCAAGTTGCATGATATATGCGACCTACCACAGAGAAATGGGTATCAAGTTTCATGATATATGCGACCTACCACAGAGAACTGGGTATCAAGTTGCATGATATATGCGACCTACCACAGAGAACTGGGTATCAAGTTGCATGATATATACGACCTACCACAGAGAACTGGGTATCAAGTTGCATGATATATGCGACCTACCACAGAGAAATGGGTATCAAGTTGCATGATATATGCGACCTACCACAGAGAACTGGGTATCAAGTTGCATGATATATGCGACCTACCACAGAGAACTGGGTATCAAGTTGCATGATATATACGACCTACCACAGAGAACTGGGTATCAAGTTGCATGATATATGCGACCTACCACAGAGAATTGAGTATCAAGTTACATGATATATATGACCTACCACAGAGAACTGGGTATCAAGTTGCATGATATATGCGACCTACCACAGAGAACTGAGTATCAAGTTACATGATATATACGACCTACCACAGAGAACTGAGTATCAAGTTGCATGATATATGCGACCTACCACAGAGAACTGAGTATCAAGTTGCGTGATATATGCGACCTACCACAGAGAACTGGGTATCAAGTTGCATGATATATGCAACCTACCACAGAGAACTGGGTATCAAGTTACATGATATATGCGACCTACCACAGAGAACTAGGTATCAAGTTGCATGATATATATGCGACCTACCACAGAGAACTGGGTATCAAGTTACATGATATATGCGACCTACCACAGAGAACTGGGTATCAAGTTACATGATATATGCGACCTACCACAGAGAACTGGGTATCAAGTTGCATGATATATACGACCTACCACAGAGAACTGGGTATCAAGTTGCATGATATATGCGACCTACCACAGAGAACTGGGTGTCAAGTTGGATGATATATAAGACCTACCACAGAGAACTGGGTATCAAGTTGCATGATATATGCGACCTACCACAGAGAACTGGGTATCAAGTTGCGTGATATATGCGACCTACCACAGAGAACTGGGTATCAAGTTACATGATATATAAGACCTACCACAGAGAACTGGGTATCAAGTTGCATGATATATAAGACCTACCACAGAGAACTGGGTATCAAGTTGCATGATATATACGACCTACCACAGAGAACTGGGTATCAAGTTACATGATATATAAGACTACCACAGAGAACTGGGTATCAAGTTGCATGATATATAAGACCTACCACAGAGAACTGGGTATCAAGTTGCATGATATATACGACCTACCACAGAGAACTGGGTATCAAGTTGCATGATATATAAGACCTACCACAGAGAACTGGGTATCAAGTTGCATGATATATAAGACCTACCACAGAGAACTGGGTATCAAGTTACAGGGTCTATTTTGAACACGAGCCAAAAATAGCTGTCTCAGTCATGTTCCATCAATTTTTTGAAATTACAAAAATGCATACCTTACATTTTTCATTGTCCAGTGTATTTTCCTCAACAAACAATCCAATACTAATAAAATACAGGCATTTACAAACCAATTGATGATATGAGTTAAAATGACCTAATTTCTCAAAACATTGCTTCTTTAAAGTCTTCTTCAACTTTTGCAATAAATAAAAACACTACTGAAGATCAAACAACAAACGAGGTATTTCATGATCTGTGGACTCCAAAAAGGTACACGACTCAATTTCACAATTTTGTGACTAAATAGCCACTTTGTTGTGCCAGGAATTGTGTAGCATTGTGCTACCACCTCTGACACAATACAAACTCTTTAAAATGCATTGTTAGTATGAGAACATATACTATAACTGGCCGGTGTGTCCTACCTTAGAAATGTCTTTATTTGAATTGACCAGTCGATTGAATGTTGCCAGCAACTGCAACGCAAATTCTGAGTTGACACCGAAGAGCAACTCCGGCTCATAAACTTTGTAGACATCCTCCAAGATGCTGTCTCGCAGTATCGGGGGAAGCTGAGCAAATATTCTCAAAACCACCTACATAACAAGCAGAGAATAACATCACACATTGGCAGCAATTAAGTTGTAAACCAACCTTGTCTGGTCCTCATTTCTTAAAAGGATGCAGTCCCTAATTTTTCATTTATTAATTAATATTATGTTCTTAACACGACACTACATATGTTGAAGGTGTCCCGCCCACCAAACTGTCCTTAGAAAGCCAGTAACAACGTTCACAATTTGGAAGATATGCCCAAGAGCATGTTCAAATGGTAAATGAAAAATCCAGTTTCAAAACAAGCTTTATTGCCGATAATGCCGAGGTGGGCTGAGTTAAGTGCAATACCCTATGATGTTCAACAATTTCCCATTTTCCCATGTTCTACACGGCAAATTTCCTGTTACAAAATACTACGCTATTGAGGGTAGAGGATGTGACTGGGTCTTTAATAAATTAATATAATGTTCTTAATAACAGAATAAACATGTCGATGGTATACTGTCTGACAAATTGCATTTAATTAAACTGAGCCATCGTTTGCAATGTCAAAGTTGTATCCATGAAACATTCAAATTGTATATGAAATGTTCAAACAGTAAACACCGGCTATAGCAGTGTTAGGCAGGATAGCCTCAACTTCTTGGAATCACTCTTTGAAGTTGGACAAACACACCTGGTTCCCACAACTAAGACCACAAGTGGGCCAAAGTACAGCTGATTCAGTAAACATTCTGTTAATGCTATCACCAGCCCCGGCTGGAGAATAATTCTGGACAACAGAACAGACAAAATCACTTCAAATGTTACTGCTTTACCGACTGTAACCTGTGAAAATATCGTGCCTGTTTCAGGCGGTCTGCAGAATCCTTCTGGTCCATCAGTCGCAACTGGGCCAGCCTCTGCAGCAGCATCCTCAGATGATCCACAGACGAGGCGAACACATCCAGATTCCTCTCGAGGCAAAGAAGCCACCTTAAGGGAAATATAAAAATTTCATTCATTAAGGGGTGATCTCGTGAGTACAAAACAGCCAAAACGTTACCATGTCGGTTCATCCCACCAGTGGTGTGACACTTGCAATTTTGATGATCATTAATTGTTAATAAGTGGAACCTTGTTATTAACTTGGGACTGGACAAAGGTGACCTGAATATCAAGCCTACCTTATTAGCGAGACTACTGTCATTTGCTTTACTGTTTGAAGAAATAATCTAGCTATGGGTGACCTTAATTGCAAGGTGGCTGTATTACTGAGGTGACCAGAAAACAAGCTTCGACTGTATCATCAATTTGCAGTTTAACAATTTATTTCACCCCACTGTGCGTGGTAACAATCATCGCACCTCATATATTTATTTTGGGATTTTGTAAATTTATGTGACCATAACTGGTAAATGTTCTGTGGAACATTACCAGTTTCATTTACAATTAAAGGGGCCCTGTAGAGATGGCGCTATTCCATGGCAGAAGTATTTTGTTGGCCAACGCTTGGTGTCTGCACCTATTTATAGAACAGTCTCGTGCAGGCGATATGCTTACCGTCGTTAGTTTCATGGTTATTAATGTCTGTGGAAAGTATTCTTTTTTGTTATATTTTAATCTGACTGACGTATAAAAGCCTGATTTTCAAAGATCCTCCGATTTACGTATAAATGTCCGATTTTCTGAGACCCTCTGATTTACGTATAAATCTCCTGGATAGGCGTTTCTGAAACTTAACATGAATGTGCACCAGCGGATTGGCTACTTCATGTATGGTAACTTGCGGTAGTTCAGTGGATAAGCTGTCGAATCCTTAGGTGCATTTATTTTTATTTCTGTTGTCTGTGTGGGTTGCATGAAAAAATTTTAGGGATAGTTTTCTCATAAGTGTGTTTCAAATTGCTTAACAGGAAGAACTATTGAGTTACTTATCGATTTACCTATTCCAACAACAAAATTTGTAAATTCTTCTGTAATTTGGTTTAGATTTGATTTCTTTTGTCCGTTTATGATAAATGGGTGAAAAAAGTCAAAGTTATGTGGAGATGCAGTGGTAGGAAGAAGAAGAATGGGGTGTGGTGGCCCCGTGCAGACGTCACAGAAGAATGGGGTGAGGTGGCCCATTGCAGACGTCATAGAAAAATGGGGTGTAGTGGCCCCGTGCAGACGTCACAGAAGAATGGGGTGTGGTGGCCCTGTGCAGACGTCACAGAAGAATGGGGTGGGGTGGCCACATGCAGACATCACAGAAGAATGGGGTGTGGTGACCCAATGCAGACGTCACAGAAGAATTGGGTGTGGTGGCCCCATGCAGACGTCACAGAAGAACGGGGTGTGGTGGCCCCGTGCAGACGTCACAGAAGAATGGGGTGTGGTGGCCCCATGCAGACGTCACAGAAGAATGGGGTGTGGTGGCCACATGCAGACGTCACAGAAGGATGGGGTGTGGTGGCCCTGTGCAGAAGTCACAGAAGAATGGGATGTGGTGGCCCTGTGTAGACGTCACAGAAGAATGGGGTGTGGTGGCCACATGCACACGTCACAGAAGAATGGGGTGTGGTGGCCCCATGCAGGCGTCACAGAAGAATGGGGTGTGGTGGCCCCGTGCAGACATCACAGAAGAATGGGGTGTGGTGGCCCCGTGCAGACGTCACAGAAGAATGGGATGTAGTGGCTCCGTGCAGACGTCACAGAAGAATGGGGTGTAGTGGCCCCGTGCAGACGTCACAGAAGAATGGGATGTAGTGGCCCCGTGCAGACGTCACAGAAGAATGGGGTGTGGTGACCCTGTGCAGATATCACAGAAGAATGGGGTGTGGTGGCCCGTGCAGACATCAGAAGAATGGGGTGTGGTGCCCCGTGCAGACGTCACAGAAGAATGGGGTGTGGTGGCCCCATGCAGACGTCACAGAAATACTGTGAGTCAGTATGATTAAGTGCAACTAACAGAAGGAACATTAATGCCACGTAAAGGCCATGAAACGTTTGCATAGATGCAGTGACTGACAGTAATTATATAAGACATGTATAAAGAGAAAGACATAGAAACGATTGAGAAAAATATTGTAAACATTTGGAAATGTAATACATCAATATTATGACAGGGCTCGAAATTTCGTCAAATCATATAACTGGGTGTTTAGACCACGATGCCTGGAACACATGTAGATGGAGACTTGGAATAGGTGCTGAGATGACAGACAATAAACACTTATCTGTGTTGAACTGTCAATTTTAATGACCAGAAAATTAGTGTTTCATACAGAAAACATTCATTGCAATGAAACAAAAAGGTTTCACAAATATTTGACCATAAAATATACTGCCATGGCAAACAAAATATTCTATGAAAATAATGTCAGGCTTACGTTTGAAAACATGTGTTAAAGGGACACTGTATTGATTGTGCTATTCCACAGCAGAAGTATTTTGTTGGCCAACTCTTGGGAGTCTGCGGCTATTTATAGAACAGTCTGGTGCAGACGATATGTTTGCCATTGTTAGTTCTCGGGAAAACAAGACAAGCGTGTGCTGCATCTAGTGATTGTGTTGTTGATAAGGAATATAAATATTTATTTAGTGCTGTTAGTTTGCAACAGTATATGTCATAAACAAATCTGGCCAGCAAAGCGACTTAGTAAATTAGTCAATAACAAGAATGCGTTCAGAATTTACCAAACGTTCGTGCACCATGGAGTTTGCCCAATACGTTAGCCACCATGCAGTATGAAAGTTGTCACCCCATATATCTAAATAGCAAAGAAATAACTTAACAAATGGAGAAATACATTTTCACCTCATCAGCATGTTGCGCCATCTGGTGTCCTGGTATTGCAGTTAACTCAGCTCAATATTGCCAACAAAGCTTGTTTTGAAACTGGATGTTTTGTTTACAGTTTCAACATGCCGTGGGATCCAAATTGCAAATGTTGTTACAAGCTTACTAAATAAATTAAATATATATAATTCACAGGCAGTATACTTCACATAGTTATTACAGTCTTAAGATAATTTTATTAATTAATAAATGAAAAACTAGGAAAAGGCTGGCTCCATTTAAAACTATTAACACTAACTACACCAAATTTAGAGTATGAATGATTGCCTAAATGAAACGAACATGCCATAATTTATATTTAAGCCATTTGTTTGACTTTAGATGTGCTTGGATAATCTTATAATTTTGTTAAATACACTGCCAACTGATAGATCGTTGACCAGCGATCCATGGAAGTGGATGACTACAGAAAGAGGCTGGTGGATGTCGGTGTCTGGGTGGAGATACTGACGACTGCCCCCAGAGTTAGAGCATAATACATCGATTTTGCCATGTAGCATACCCAGGGTGAGGGTACCAAAGCAGTGTAAGACATGGTGATGACCCACCTTTCATCCGAGATGATCTTTGCATCTTCAGTACCGGCCAACCACATACTGCATTCTGGAAGATCAATCATTTATTGGTATAAGTAAAAAGTCTCTTAATGCCAAAGTTTGCATGGCTCTAAGCTACAATCAGCCAAAAAGGCTAAAAATGAGCACACACACGCACGTGCGCACGCACACACTAGTAAATAAATTTTTTTGAAGCAGATATTTTCACTTGTTTTTCAAAATTATGTTTTTCAACTTTAACGTGTTGTATCTTCCATAAAATGGATGGCATACAATTACATTAAATTAGCTACAAGCATAACTATTTAACTATATTTTCAACAGCACTGCTGCTTTACACCAACACATGAAATGCATCTTCCACAAATCTTACTGTTTTATTGCACAATATTCAGTACTTATTGTAATTTTGTCTTTTGTTTTGCAAAACCAAATTACATGATAGACCCAACTTTCACTGCATTATGTTGTTAAAAGTAATCAAAGCCTCACAACTTACCTACGTAGCCCTTGAGTCTCTCGTCAATAATGAACATGGCTCTATCCTGCTCTTCTGGTGAACCATATGCAGTTCCCAGATCCTTCTTTTTCTCCACCAACATCAACAAAATCTCTGCAAATGGCGCAAGCATGACTTCCAATTTTGCACTCAACATTTGTAGAGACCTGCTGCATTCAAGAGACGACCCTCCTTCAGACATTTGCTGCTTTAGCTGCGAGTGCTTGTCCAGGAGGATACTTGCAAGGAAGCAACGTTCGTAATTAGACACACCATCACAGGCTGAAGTAGACAACTTGTTCTCTGCTGTCAGCAGTACCCACAATGCACGGGAGACATCCGAGTTCCACATTCGCAGCAAGATTTTCAACACGTTTTCGGCAACCGTTTTTGGTACTTGGTTACAAAGACTGGCAGTGATGAGAGGGAATTCATTACAGTTGTTCCTACCCAGTCCACCAGAATAAACTGTCACAGGCGGCAAACTGCATGAACTTGACGACATGAGAGCTTCGAAACTGTCGGCAAATTCTCTGCTTTCTGCAACTGATTGCTTCATCACATAACATTGCCCATTGGAGATACATGACGACAGATTCAACAGCGCAACAAACAGCCTTGCCTTGTGCTCATTGGCTAAGCTATCCAGTCTAGCAACAGCCAAACACTGAACAAGTTCCGTGAGCAAGAATGAATCCATTCTGGCACCTGATGAAGTATCAGTGTTATTTCTGTGCAGAAATTGACGTGCTCTTTGTTGTTGCTGAGTGAACTTACTTGAAGTGTTGCTACAGTGTTGCTGAGTGAACTTACTTGAAGTGTTGCTACAGTGTTGCTGTGGATCAGAATTAAAGATAATTCTGTTGTCGTGAAGCAGCAGAAAGTTACACATGTGAGCCAGAAGACAGATGTCTGTTGTGTTATTTCTTTCTCTGCTGTCACCAGATGTCACATGACTACAGAGGCTGAGCAGGAGATTCTGACTCACATTCCGCTCCTTCACTGCCAGAACCTGGAAAACAAGAACATATTGCTACATTGACAAACAAGATTATTATCTCTAACTATAATCGAGCTCGCATGTGTATGAATATGTGTGTGTGAACCTTAAGCTTTTCCTCATGGACAGGTTGCATCCCAGGCATCAAACTTTCAGCGTTTTTTTAAATCCCCCTTTAGTACAGTTTTTTTTACCAGACTTGATATATTAGTTATTAGATAAAAAAACTTGAAATTGTAAATTCGATTTTCCATGGGTCTTTCCACAAAACAACCCCTGTCCGAATTTCCAAGAATGAATGATACACACAAAAGTAATGTTCTCATTCAGCGACTGGCGAACTGGGAAGACTAGGCCTTGGTGATGTCATGCTTTCTATCACAGTGGCTCTGTCTGTGCAATTTAAATGTTGTCTTCAACAAGGTTATTCTAGTAAACTGCTGGCATAATATTCTTGATTGTTGTTGGTAATAGTTAGTTTAATTAACTCTTTTAAAAACAAGTTTGTTTACCAAAAAGAAACATTTGCAAAATATGCACACAAAATCTAAGGTTTTGCAGTGATGTTTAAGATCAATTTTCATGCAGGTTGAATCCCTCTTGACCACTTACCTCAGCCAGCTGCTCAGTCCAGCCACACGTCTTGACCAGTTCAAAGTACAATGGTAAACCAAACGGTGGAATTCCTGCAGTCAGTGCTGAAATATCGTCATTCATGCACGGCAGCAGACCGTCATGCCAGAGGGCTGCAGTGGCTAGAATGGCTGTCAGCTTCAGCTTCCAGTGATGAGCTTCCACTGTGGTGAACTCATGCTGGACGCCGACAGTAGTCTCTGTGACGACCCTTGCAATGACCTCCAGAGCTCCATCTCCACTGTGACGATCAAACTTTGACAGACCTCCATCGCAAAGCTACACAAAACATTGTTCTCAATCAGCTAAGAAATCTCAACAAAAGTGATTTCTGCTCCGGAATAAAAGTAAGGAAAACAGACTAATGGTAGACTAGCGCACCGAATATTGTTAATGAAAGATGGTCAAACATCTGGATATTTAACAATATGAAGCATTTGTGTGGAAAATGCAGTATGAATTATCTTGTAAACTTTATTGGCATGTCATGGATAATGATTATTAAAAAGCTAAATGTGCTAAGAATGTAAGCAATAGGTCGTTCATACGGAATTCATCGGAATTGGTCCTCAGAAGCTACAGGAAAATATGTCTTTGGTGGCTTCTCTTTGGGCATGAGTTTTGTTTAGCTATTTGTATAAAATTGTCAAAGATGACAGAGTATTGTCTCTTACCTTATCTGCCAGGGCAAACGCAGATTGTAGGACAGCAATCTCAGGAGAGAACTCCATGGCTAAGTTGTCTGGTCACCTGTGCCATGGTAAAATAGAAATTATATATTAGTCCACACATTTACTTGATTTGTGCACTTTATCTATGTTATCAAGTTAACAGAATCTTACTGAATCTAGTCTTGCTTATCTGACTCTCGTTCACCTTGTGGTTTGGCCACTGAAAAATGGTTTGTCAGTTGTAAGAAGGCATGAAACTGGTTGGAATATTTCATTTTGTTATATGACTTATATTTATTTATCTACAGTTAATGATTTTTTATGTTATGATATACCAGTACATTTGTTTTTACAGGTCCTCTTTTAGTTTTTAAAAGCATTCCTTCCTACTTTGCCACCTCTTACATATATCGTCAGGACTGATTGTGCACAGGAATCCAATTATTTCCAGGGTAGGCCCTGGGGTGGGGAAGTGCGATCCATCATATTTAACGTGTCACTGACAACAGGCATGCTACCCACAGACTGGAAAACAGCAAACGTATCTGCAATTTACAAGAAAGGAAGCAAAAATCAAGAGGAGAACTACCGGCCAGTCAGTCTAACGTGCATAGTAGAGAAAATAATGCAGGGAATAATCAGAGATACCATCACTAAATACTTGGAAGATAATGACCTGTTGAGTGACACACAATTTGGTTTTATTAAAGGTCGGTCTACAGTTCTCCAATTACTGGAAGTACTAGACTCATGGACTGAGACACTAGATAAGAGTGGATGTACAGTGGATGTATTGATGTGATTTTATGAAAGCATTTGACAAAGTTCCACATCTACGACTTGTAGAGAAACTCCAGAGCTATGAAATCCAAAGAAATATTCAAAGCTCAGTTGCAGCTCTGTTGGCCCATAGAAGACGTGTAAGGGTTCAATGATTCGTTTTCAGATTGGCATGATGTTATCAGCGGCATACCACAAGGATCGGTGATTGGCCCCCCTATGTTTTGTTATATTGATCAAAGACTTACCTGATGTTATAAAGAACTCTGAAATATTCCTATTTGTGAAGCCCTTCCATCCAATTTACACTGAAAAGGATTGTACAAGGCTTCAAGTTCAACAAGATCTTACCCATGCAGAACTTTGAACATATAAATATCTCTTAAAGTTCCACCCAGACAAATGCAGCCATATGAGTATAAGATCATCAGCCATAAGAAATGACAGCTGCACACTGGGACCTAATCATATAATGCTGGCAAGTACGGACAAGGTGAAAGATATTGGCATCATTTTTGATTCATCACTTAACTTTGAGGCACATGTCAGAAAAAAAAACCAATTCAATGATGGGGATAATTCGTATTTTTCTACCGTTTTTGAATCTCTCGTCCGTCCACATGTTGAATATGCTGAAGTTATCAAAGATCACTCCTAGATTCCGCACCAAAGTTGCTGGCATGATATACTGATTCAAAATATGTGTAGGGAAAAAACCACCAAGTTTACTATGCTGCATTGGAGTACCAATGATCAATTCAGTTTTATTTGCATTTAATTTCAACTTGCTGTCAGTCATCCAGTGGAAGATATCTTGAAGGCAATCATAAGATGGTTAAGGGAGCGATTTGTATCCGGGGTAGCCAACGAAAAGTAGACCTGAGTATCATCAGCATAACGATGATGATCCAAGTTATGTCTTTGTATAACAGAGCTTAGTGGCGTGGTGTAAAGGGTAAAAAGCAAAGACCCAAGAACAGGACCCTGGGGAACACCAAATAAAGCCGGCAGTGCAGCTGAAAAGCAGTTCCCAATCTTTATAGTTTGGTATCTATCAGTTAGATATGAAGAAAACCAGCTTAGAGCTATGCCAGATATGCCGTACCACTTTAATAAGTGTTCAATGAGAATGTTGTGATCAATCGTGTCAAAAGTGGCAGAGAGATCTAGTAAGGTAAGTGCAGTCATGTTTAATGTTCAAGTTAATGTCATTATTAATCTTTAAGTGGGCAGTCTCTGTTGAAATGAAACTGTCTATATGCTGATTGTGACACATTAGTTAAGACATTTGTGCTAATGTGAGACCTTAGACGACTTGCTACAACCTTTTCTAGTATTTTGGAAATAAAGCTGAGGTTAGAAATAGGTCTATAACTATTTAGGTCTTGTTTAGGCAGAGATGACTTCTTAAGACATGGACGTATTTGAAATCATTAGGAAAACGTGGTGCATTTATAATATTTTTTATAGGTCCAATTAATGAATCGAGACATGCTTTTAGCAGTATTGTTGGAAATGGATCAAGTGCACAAGATTTATTTGGAGAGGACATAATTATTTTCCTAACTTCATCAACTGTTGCAGGTTCAAATGATACAAGCGGAGAATTTATTTGTGGAAAGTCCACACTGACATTACTTAAAGTATGACGTGGGAAAGCAGAATGAATGATACTGATTTTATTCTTAAGAATCACATAGAGACTTAATTGACACATGATCAGGTAGTGATGGAGCAAGCCGTCTATGTAGACTGTTATTGATGTAGTTCCATAACTGACACGGGTTATCCGACTTATTTATGACCATATTTGTACAATAATCTGATTTAGCTTTGGCCATTTGTCTGTTACAGACGTGACATTGCTTAGCATAGTGCGACCTGTCTAAAGGCAAGCGCGATTTGCGCCACACACTCTCTATATAACGACAATGCCTTTTAGATAGTATAATCCCTGAAGTCATCTATGGAGCCGGTGGCCTTTCTGACACACATTTGGATTTCATAGGTGCATGTTTGTTAAGTAATGCATTGAGTACTTGACAGTACTGTTTATATAAGTCAGACAGATGTTCTTTTGGATCTGTGTTAAGGTCGGATTTAAGGATATCAGCCATTAAAGCTGTAATGTCAATCGTGTGAATGGCTCTGTAAGACACATTGTGTTTCGACTTTAATTGGGTTATAGAAACATTAACATTAGCAATGACAGTATGGTGGTCTGATAGCCCATCTGAAACAGAAGGTGCTTAGATATTATTACAAGTTGAATGGGTTATCAAGAGGTCAAGCCAATGGCCATGTATATGTGTCAAAAAGGTAACATGTTGTTTCAAATCAAAGGATGCCAGAATATCATCAAACGTAGTTGTAGAAGGTATAACCAAATGAACAAATTCACCAAGAATGTAAAATTGTGAATGAATAATTGTCAGATTTTCCAACAGATCCTGAAAGTCTTAAAAGAAAGAAAATAAAGTATGCGGAGAAAGAAGAATCTGAAATTTCAGCACAGATGGACTCAAAACTGGAGTATTCAGGGTTGGAATGTAATTTAACTTTGAACTGCTGTGATAATAGAAAGCCAACATCACCTACGTTTGTTTGTGAATGGTTGTCGTTAAAGACGTTACAGGACTATAAGTGTAATTTTTTGAAACAGTGTACGTATGGCACTGACAGATGACTTTGAGGGGTAGTTTGGCGGCTGGACTTAGTCTTAGAGTCAGACTTAGTCAGTTACTAGTTAGTGGTTGTTTTCATGGTTAGGTCAGAAAGTTAAAGATCGTCCATTTCATATTTGACGAGTTTGCTTCAGTTTCATTGACATTGGCTGTCAAGACATCTCTGATCCAGGTTCTCGTGCTACAAACGGTGGCGCCACATAAAAAAATTTGTTTACGAGAGGCTACTTATAAATGGGCGATATTCGGGAATTATATATAAACGTTTACCATTCAGCAAGTTATTTGCGAGAGGGTAAACTGTTGTCGTTATTACAACACGTGTGTAACATAACGACAACGTAGCATAATGACAACATTATTAAATACAGATGCAACTGCAAACAACCTACGGCGTCCAAGTGGGAAACGTGTTTACATCGTCGATAAATACCCACCAGTGACGGTAGAGGGAGCGGAAGCCGGTGTCATACCAGCGCCATGGCCTTGAGGAAAGTTTGCTCGTGTAAGTATTTCGATTACTCTCAGACATAAAAGTGTTTACCTTTCCTTTATACCAGAACATGTTAACAGTTTGTTGATTATTTATTCTAGTTTAAGTTAATCGTTGCAGCTTTGCCATTTTGTGTGATACAGTGCCAGCAACATGTACCACTACATATTATCGCCCAAACCACCACGATTATAATATTTTTGTGGGTCAACTGTAGTCCTAGACATAGTATTCTGGAGTATCTGGACTGCTATTTTTGTAAGTGTTTTCCACGCTGTTTTGTCATTTAATTGAATCATTGTTTCTAGAATCTTTGTAGAAAACATTTTATGGAAGCACCGTGCCAGTATACTGTGTCTTGAGACCTCAGCCTCAGGGCGATCTTTTATAATAATAATTCCGTTTTTTAATATAGCGCTTTTCAAGTAAGTAAATACTAATTAAAGCACTTCACATATTAAAATGACGTGTTGACTGAATGCTAAAATATTTTACTTTCTGACCTAACCATGAAAACGACCACCTACAGCCCGCCAAACTTCTCACACATCTTACATACATATACACACACTAAGTTACAACAAAACTTATTTTACATTCCTACCACGATCAAATTTTGCAAAACACTCAAGTAAAACTCGACTTCTATGGCAGCGACTATCCGTTGCTCCGCGGTTACCATAAAATCGATATTGCGGTGAGCTTCGCAGAAATTCCTTACAGTGGCACTATCATTATTGTATGCGTGTTCGCACGCGATATATATATAATATATCATTAATATAAACGGGCACGTGAGTGTGTGTGCATGTGTTAGTTATAATATTGGCATTGTTTGTATTAAAAAGTAGCTCGATTAACTAAGGCATAATTATTATCATCAGTATGGTTTGCAGGTAATGAAAGGTTTCTACATACTTAATGTAAAAACAAAATAAATCTTACGAATAGCCAATAATTGTGTTCCCGTGGGTCAATTCTTTTTCAGTTGATGACCAACGCACGAGTTTGTGCTCCAATGACTGACACCATTTTGGGGGGCATTCAGACTTAGGATGAATCATATATATATATTCATTTATGTAGACATTGTGTTAAATTTTATTAAGCTGGGAAAGTAATTTACGTAATTAGTTAATGTGACAAACTCAGCTAAGAAGAGTGGCAGCAAATTGTGCGTAAAGACTTTCCCAGCTTAGCAAAATGCACAATTTAACAATATGTTCACATAAATGAATATATATGATTCATCCTAAGTCTGAATGCCACCCCAAATTGTGTCATTCGTTGGAGCACCGACACATGCGTTGGTCATCAACTGAAATTAAATTTTTCATGAGAAAATGTAAATCAGTTCACATTGTATAAATATAGACAGCAAACACAGCTTAGTAAGACTTCTATCTTGGTTGCTGTCATCCTACATATGGCTTCTGTGTCACGTCAATGTCAGTGTTGACATTGTGATTACTAGTATATTGATACCTGAAACAACCAAATGTCAACTATTAGAACAATTGACATAGTGTTAACTGTTTGTATACATACCTAATAATGCGTAACAATAAAATACATAATTTTCATATAGCAACATATAAACAGCAGTCTCTGTGCTGAAAACCCAACTGACGGTGACCAAACTTGGACAATGAAACATAAACAAAGCTCAACTCATCCATGTTATCGCTCATTCAGTTGCATTTCGAACATAATGTCAACTTACCTTTAGTTCATCTGTCAGAAATGTCCCATCCAATGAAATAATAGCGCACATTTTGTCCTTAATAAACAACTATGATGTCCAAGGCGCCACCATTTTTGAAGGTCCACAGGTGGTGAACTTCTGTTGTGAATTTTTTATTAAATGCAAGCACTTGTTGAACATTCCCACAATTCATAGCTCAAATATGAAGGAATTAGCCAGTATTAGTCTCTTAAGTAACCGTAAGATGGGGCCACTGCTAGAGGCTTTATCTCCACTGGGCACTCTGGGGAGAAAACACCTGGGTGCTTTCGAATGTGCAGGGTCTAATGCAGGGCCTCACCCAGGATCACATTTTTGCCAGTCCAAATTTGTTCAGACATGCTACAAAACGCGGTCGGACACGCGATTGAATGCGCGGTCGGATGCGGGATAAGACATGCAACTATGAGTATTTATATATAATATATATATATATATGGTAAATTGTGGTAATCATACTTAGTGTGTCCAATCGTAAAATATAAAAATAAACTGTACATATTACCATTTAAAGGTGAAAAAAGAAGCCCATTTCTGTTCGGAAAAGTAATATTTTATTTCAAAGTAAACTTAAAAATAATACATTCTGTCAAATATTTAAAATATCACAACGTTATGATCTCTGCATCTAAATAATACTGTTTACAGATAACAACCGTACATAATAAATTTAGATAATACAATAATTCCTGTCACACAATAACATAAATGTGTGGTTGTTCCTCATGCTGCAGTGCTTAATATATACATTAATAAATGTAATTTACACAAGCAATCATATTAAGAATTATGAATGTTCAAATCAGTGATGCTGTTTCATTTTAGCTAGTACTATATATGACGCCATCCAACGGAATGTGTTAGAACTACGAAGCGCGGGCTATATCAATTTGAGCCAGCGTAACCTAGGCTGTTGTTATTCCTTCGAGTTTTGTGTTCGAAACCGGAATCTGTACACTTATGCGTGTTATAACGATGTGACAATTACATTTAATTAGCAACATGTCTTCAATGCGCTTAGCGGACAGCCAGACAACGATCGCAAAACGGTTTATGTTAGCGCCTTTCGCCCGCGTCCCTGTTTACGTCAGTTGATACCAAGGTCAAGGAGCCTATATTTAGACAGGTGGCGTCACTGAGCGAAATTATGGCAGTCTACAATTTGAATTTTTGTCCGCCATTTGGGAGGCTATCACGTGCGTCAGTGCATATGTTCTGGATCGGCGTGCCTCCAGCATGGCGGACTAACCGCCCCACTTACGTACTTTGAAGAATGCAAATAGCGCTTGCTGCACCGTCGTGTATTGATACACGGTCTTTGCCTTTGGTTGACACGACTCACGAGGTAGCACCGGCGCCATCACACTCATAACGATTTGCCATGCATGTTTTAAAAATCGTTATAAATTCACCAAAATAAACGAATACCGTTGCATAGTAATCATGTTTGTTTCAAAATATCCCCAATAAAGTCAGTATCGTTTACGGTGTTGGTGATTCTACTTTTTTAGCGGTTACTGAGTTTCCGTTCAAAAACACAAATCCCGTTTCGAAATGTTGATTAAGCGGAATTCCATTCGTTTTCCAAGAACACGTCGTAATCGGCAAGTGCTTATTGTATCTCCCTGCCCTGATGTTGACTTCACATAGGATTATTTAGTCTACATAGACATAGGCAAGTGGTGGGTGCCTTTCAAGGAGCCATGGCTGGCCGGTAGGTAACAATTCCCCTAGCATGTCACCGCTAGCGGGTAGGTGACAATTATCTTATCATGTCGAGGCCTGGCGTGTGTCGGGAAGCTGGCCAGGCGATCCGCGTGGGCGATTTTCAAAACCAATCTCTGTAGATTTTGTAACTGGCTTCGCGGCAGATTCAATGACGTTGTAAAAATGGCATGGACGGGCTGGCCCGCGCAAAAAAAAACGACATGGATAGACCCGTCCACAATCAATTTGACCCCGTCCAAAAAACTCAATTGATTAATATACCCGTCCACAGGACAGGTGGCCGGGTCTCTGGGTGAGGCCCTGGTCTAATGGGTTAATGGCATTGGTTGTTGTGGCAGTTATAACATAATTTGGTAAGTCATTCCAGTGTTTAACCACTTTTTGGCTGAAGAAATGTTGCCTGACTTGTAGCCTAGATCTTGATTTGAAGAGTTTTAGTGTGTTTCTCTGGAGTGAACTAGTTTCTGCTTCTGGAAGTATTGTCCATATTGAATATGTTCCTTCCCTGTTAGGAGTTTGTAGCATTCAATCAAATCTCTGCTTTAGGGAATACAGCTTAAGTCCACTCACACAACTTGTTTATATCCTGCTGTAATACTGTATGATCAAAGTCAGTCAAGTCTCTCAGTATCTTCATATCACCTGCAAACATCTTAACTTCACTATCAACGTGTTCCAGGATGTCATTTATATACACAAGAAAGTCTCCCTAACAGTAACACAGATCCCAGAGGAACACCACTCCTTACATAAGACCACTCTTACTTTGATCCCTTCAAACCCACTCTATCCACATGTATTGTCCAGTCAAGAAGTCACCAATCCATTGTAGAACTTTTCCATTCATGCCATACCCTGCAGCTTGTGTATCAAGCGCTTGTGTGGCACTGTGTTGAAGGCCTTCTGGTAATACAGGCAAACTGCATCAACCCCATAATCATTGTCTAATGCTTCAGTCCAAGCTTCAAATGTTTCAAGAAGACTTCTCAAGCAGGATCTTTCTGCTGTAAACCATGTTGTTTGGTTGTAAACAAGTCGTGCCGGTCGATATGACTCAGAATGTGATCCTTTAGTATTGATTCAAACACTTTGCATGGTATACGCATTAGTGGTACTGGCCTGTAGTTCTCTGCTTTGGCTTGATTTCCTTTTTTGAAGATAGGTGTAACTTCTGCAGTTTTCCAGTCACGTGGTGACCTTTCCCTCATTCAGTGATTTCCTAAAAATCAAATACAGTGGCTTTGCTAATTGTCTCAGACCTTTCCCTCATTCAGTGTTTTCCTAAAAGTCAAATACAGTGGCTTTGCCAATTGTCTCGCACATTCTTTTAGTAACTTTGGGTTCATTTTGTGAGGTCCTGGAGACTTGTCTGTTTGCAATGTATATAACTTGTTATATACATCCTCCAAACTGAATTCTATATCATTGACAACATCGTCATCACTCACTCTACTACCGAATGCTGGAGGGTCAGTATCTTCCTGTACGAAAACTGATTTGGAAAAGTCACACAACACTTCTGTAGTTTCCTTGTCAGGTTCACAAGTTCACCCACGTGTGCTTTTAACATGATCCAACATTCATTTCCAAATTTGTCTTCAAATAGACTGTCCCACTGTATTTCTTCAATGTTTATTGAACAATGGTCGCCTATCCAAAAATTCACGTTCTCCTCTGCCTTATCATTGTTTTTATTGAGATCCATGTATGTATTGTAGGACCATAACATGCCCACATGGTCATTTTTTCCAAGTGGGACTAAGCATGTCAAGTTTTCCACCATGTACTCCTCGTTTGTGAATATCAGATCCAGTTTGGGAGGTTCCCACCTCTCTCTGTTGCTTCATTAACATGCTGAACAAGAAAAACATGTCCTGCGTCTTCTCCAAAATTCTGTAAGGAAAACTCCCTGTATCTATATGGTACTGTACAGAGTCCACCTCACTCAAATTAAAGTCTCCCATTAACAAAAGGTATGAGGCACTTATCCCAACCACCAAGTTCAGAAGGTGTAACATTTGTTCATTGTTATTGACATTACTGCTCATCGATCTACAGCACACACCAATCAACAACATATCACTACTGTTCAACATGATACTGCACCAAGCCGAGTCACTGAAACCACACCCTGTCAACTCCCTGTGAGGTTGAGATGGTAGAGACTTGTGGACCATTAGAATTGTATCACCTCCTACTGTATCTGTCCTATCGCATCGATACAATTCATAGTCTGGTAATTTGAAGAAAGCATCTGTAATTGCTGCACTTGCCCATGTCTCTGTAATACATATAATTTTTGGTTTGTTTTCCTGAACTGTTGCCGTGAATTCATCCATTTTATTAACAATACTTTGTGCATTTGTGTAATAACAATCAAATAAACACTCTGTGTGCCATTGTCAAAATGTCCAGACCACCTGTGAAGTCTGCTGAGAGAACTGGTGCATTTTAACATTTGTTTGTAGTTTGTCTATGTTGGTTGTCGTCCGAGGGTCTACTCTCTCCCTTTACAACGATGAGGTCTCTTTCTCCCTCCTTCTTCGACCAGTGCTCTTCTTTTCTGTCTCTCTTGGTAAGTCATGTCCCTCTTTCTGTACACATCCTTAGGGTTAGTTCCTTTTTATCTTTTAGCTTTTTGGCCCGTCTTAGTACTTCGCTTTTTTCTTGGCCTCCTTTAGTGTGACTCTGAGTGGTCATGGTTTCTGACCTTGATCTGCTCTTCCGTTGTTTTTTCCCATCATCAGTTTGTTTGGCACCAAGCCTTCTACTTGTTCCCTCTTTCACAGAGTCAATGTAAATATCTGGTTCTTGCAGAACAAGCTCCACACTGGCCCCATCGTGAGTAGTTCTTTCTTCTGTCGTTTTGCCTGTAGCTTCTTTAAGGCCAAATATGATTACGTTATTATTCCAACATTCTCTCTCTTGTATTTCTTCACATGTCCCCTCTAACTTGCTGTCTACAATGTTGTCTACTGTCCGGTCCATGGTATCAAGTCTGTGCAATTCTGTCCACCTTTTTGGAACTCTTATTCACTTTGGAGACTATTTCACTGACCTTCAGGGTTTGTTTCTGTAGTATCCTATATGATTCGTAATATATCTATTCACGAGTGATGGGATGCCAGAAACAGCATACCTCACATTGTAAGGCCTCATCCGTATCTAACAACACACAGATACAAGACCCACATTTAGTTTCATGTTGTTTTGAAGTTCCACCATTTTGATTTGCCCCGCCCTCTTGACTGCCACTAGCAGAACTTTTAGCTGCAGAACTTTTAGTTCTAGTTCCGTCTTTTTTCAGTTGTGTAAAAATCAAATTAAACCTGTCTTCTTCACATGAGATCTGCAGGAGCTCCACCCTACCAAACCACTCTGGCGGCCATCTTCTGCTGTAATTCTGGTCATACACTGTACCATAAGATTTTTATTTTATAGACATAATCATATATATTGGTGCACTCGGTTTCTGCCGAGCACTATCATGATATGCAGTTTTCACAAAAAGCTGTCTGCAAGATATCAATATTATTAACCAGAGCCGCTTATTTTATTAATGGCATATAAACAATGCATCAAAGTAGTTGTTTTTGGTAAAATACTTACAATATTCGTAAGATTATGTAATTTCACCTGCCAAACGGATGTACTCTGTTTCTGCCAAGTTATGTTCAAAATCATCACTGCATGGCAAGACACAATGCATTGAATGTATAAACACCACAGGCTGTTCTATAACTTTCCTCTGGACTATGGTGATTAGTGTGAACAGTTGCTTACAATTTCATCTGAGAAATATTGCGTTTACATCACTGTCACTGACATGACACACCGCACACTATTGTCATGTGATTTGCGTTCCCTGTCAATCTATTGTTTCTGCGTTTATGGTGTCTGTGCTTTATGCAAATACTGTAGTCCTGTCTCAATCAGCCCCCCCTAGCCAACAAGCACACATGAACAGCGGCCAAATATCCTCAGCATTAAGTGTTTTGTCATTAAAAAGCCATGTAGAAACTGTCACAATAGAATGGTGACTCACCTAACAGCTGATGTGACCATTTTACCTCTCTGCAATGGCTACATGGTGGACTAAGACCACCGTCTAGGCAACATGTGATGCATGTGATCTGGCTGGACACAGCAACATTACATTTCAGTTGCGTTGTGCTAAAAGGCTTTGTGAGTTCAACAAGATTTGCATGTCCATAGATATACATAAATGATTACTTATTGTACAATTATGATGTCCTTTGTGGAAGGTAAGCGGCTGACCAGGTGTCACCCATGCAGGGTGGATACCTCACTTATTTGGCCAAACTACCTTTGCAGAAAAGCTGCATGATCTAGAGTTGAATTACTGTATCTACAAATTATATATGTAGAAAAAATAGTTTTATATGACCACGTTTGCTAAATACTGAGTAAGCTTTGCATATATAATATACAATGTTGAAATGTGGCTTTTTTAGTTGCTGTATCGAGGTGTCTAGGACCATCATCAACGAAACGATGGATGTCAACAAGCCAACGTCTCCTCGGAGCAGCGTCCACGCAGCCTTCTGTTACCAACCCTCAACATGACAACTCAGTAGAAAATGTCGGCTCGGAAAGTCTAGGTAAGCCAGAATGTTTGCATTAAATTTTTAAACAGCTGCATAGCGCCATGTCAAAAGTCAACTATAACAATGTGTATATATTTATTACTCATTCGTTTTTACTAATAAATTGACATTCGTGTAATTTCTCTGCATAACCACCCGATGGCACCTTTGTTGTTTGTCTCATTCAATGCTACCACTTTCACGTGATGATCACAATAATGTAGTCTGTTTAATTTACAAAAGTGATGTGGTCTTCCCTTGTGGGGTGGTGTCCACGTCACTTAATTGGTAGCTCCTTCCTCTGTGCTGGTTAACATTATTCATCTTTCTCTCACTGTCCTACACGGAGTTGTCCGTCCATCTCAACTTTGGTGTTCCTATTTTTCGTTTGTCACACTCTTCTGCGTTCTTTGTTTTATTTGAGTCTTTCTTCACCCATTCTTTGCACTTGTCCTGCCCATCTAATTTTGCTTCCAACTAGTTCAATTTTTAGGTGTACTTTTGGTGTAAAATTGTATTACCAGGATTCAGTTTCCATAATATGGTATTATCACAACAATGGCGCTAAGCTACACTAAAGGTTGCAATGTATTTCCGTGAAGGCCACTGTTAGAAAATAAGTCTTATTGTATTGTGTGCAATATATAATTAGTACACGCTGCAGCGACTGTCTCGTCAAAAAGTATTCTCTTGTGCTACATAATCCGCTAGGTGGCGGTACTGTTTTGAATCGTCGCTAATGAACGTCTCTACTCTAGACAATTTACCCGACTAGTGGATATGCATTTTATACAGGGCCTGTATATAAACACATTAATTCAGTTAATAATTACATTACTGCATACATTCTAACTGTGTATGTCAATCAGGCGCAGGGCAAATGACGATTCCTACCTAGCCTTGAGGGTTTGAAATAGTCGAAGCAAAACGCAATCAGTTCAATCTCCTTCATACTGTCGTAACTCGTCGTAGAGCCAGGCCAAGTTTTGTTTTCCATTAGTTTTCCAAACTAAAATGTTAAATAAACCGTTCAGTTAATTCATCAGAAAACACAAACTGTTAGCTGACTATCTTAGCTAGTGTGTTTGGCTGAGTTAGCTACCACGTACAAATTACTGTTGCAGGAGCCGAGATGCGAGAGGTGATTGACCCTCTCAAGCACCCCGACTACTTCGGCGTCGCCGACCTGTTCACGATGGGCGACCTGTTCGACGCGCGCGTCCACCTCGGCCACAAGATCGGCGTGCGCAACCCGTACATGAAGCCGTATATCTTCGGCAGTCGTCTCGGCGTCGACATCCTCGACCTCGAGCAGACGGTGCCACGCCTGAGACTCGCCCTCAACTTCACGGCGCACGTCGCCTACCGCGGCGGCATCGTGCTCTTCATCAGCCGCAACCTGCAGACGTTGCCGCTCGTCGAGGCCATGGCGCTTGAGTGCGGGGAGTACGCGCACTGTCGCTTCTGGAAGGGCGGCTCGTTCACCAACGCCACGGTGCAGTTTGCCGCCGTCACGCGTCTTCCCGACGTGTGTGTCTTTGTCAGTACGCACGACACGGTCTTCGAGCCGCACTGCGCCGTCGCCGAGTGCGCCAAGATGAACATTCCGACGGTCGGCATCGTCGACTCGAGCTGTGACCCGCGTCTCTTCACCTACCCTGTGCCGGGCAACGACGACACCCCTTTGGCCGTGCAGCTCTACTGTAGACTCTTCAAGGAGGCGATCCTCGGCGCCAAAGCCAAGAGGAAAGAGGCAACGGAAGGGACCGTCTAGAATCGCGTCTTCGTTTCACCAGTAAACATTGGAGTCCACCAAAATCTATGCCCGTCGTAATATAATGTATATTAGGGGCGTTCGGTAAATTTAACTATGAATGTGCTGTCAGTGTAATTTGTTGACGAAGCGCATGCACTTATTAAATGTAGAATATCTTATTTGGAAATGTTTCTGTTATTTTGATTTTATTTTTATGGTTGAGATTGTATGTTGAACCGTCTGATTATAGACGCCGACGAATCTACAGGAGTAGTAATTTAACAAGATTTAACAAGATTGCCAACCAGAAAATTACTCTGGATGGCAGTTGGACAAGGAAGCCTTTTGGCTTATCGAGAGTCCAATACTTTTTATCTACATGTATCCCGCCTTTTTAAGGTGTGTGTCGATTTTATTTTTAAACATATTCACGCTACTAGCACCAACACAATCAGGAGATAATCTGTTCCATTCATTTACAGTCCTTTGTGAGAATGAGAACTTTCTTATATCTAATCTACACTGCTCCTTTACTAATGTAGCTTCATGTCCTCTGGTCCTTCTATCTTTCTTAACTGAGAAAAAAATGTTTCTATCAATATTTTCATAACCATTCAATATTTTAAACACTTCTATGTGATCTCCTCTCAATCTCCTGGTCTCTAGTGTTGTTAAACCACATTCTTTTAGGCGTATTTCGTAACTAAGATCCCTCAGATTTGGTATCATTTTAGTCGCTCTCCTCTGTACTCTTTCTAGCATATCTATGTCCTTCTTGCGATATGGCCTCCATGCTTGTATACAATATTCTAAATGAGGCCTCACTATTGTTTTGTACAGCGGTACTATGAATTCTTTTTTCTTATACGCTATATTTCGCCTAATTAACCCAAGGATTTGATTTCCCTTTGATGCTGCAATTCCGCACTGCTCTGAAACCTTCATATCAGCACTAATGGTTAACCCTAAGTCCTTTTCTTTTACAGTAGTACTTAGAACAGTACCCCCCATTTTATATTTTACCTCTTCATTCCCATGACCTGTGTGGAGGCATTTACATTTCCCAAAATTGAACAGCATTTGCCACTTTTCAGACCATTTGATCAACCTATCAAGATCATCTTGTAAATGCTGTCTGTCTCCATCACTTTTAATCCTTCTAAACACTTTTGTATCATCCGCAAATTTTAACACCTTGCTTGTTATATCATCGTCCAAATCGTTGATATATATTAAGAATAATATAGGTCCTAGTACTGATCCCTGTGGTACCCCACTCAATACCGATTTCCAGTTTGAAGCCTCCCCATCAACTACTACACGTTGTCTTCTGTCATTCAGCCATTTTTCTATCCAGTTTATTATACCATTTCCTATGCCATGGGCCTTTAGCTTAAGGAGTAATCTTTGATGTGGTACTTTGTCGAAAGCTTTTTGAAAATCTAAATAGATGATATCTACTTGTGATCCCTCATCTACCCACCTAGTGATGTCTTCCAAAAAACATAACATATTTGTTAAGCATGACCTCGCTTTTAAAAACCCATGTTGAGATGGGTTTATCAAGTTATGTTTAACAAGAAAATCCACCATGTGATCTTTAATTAGTCTTTCTAATAATTTGCAAATCACTGATGTTAAACTCACTGGTCTATAGTTCTCTGACTTGTTTCTCGAACCTTTTTTAAATAACGGTATAATGTTTGCCTCTTTCCATTCTAAAGGAACCACTCCCTCTTCTAATGACAAATTTAAAACTGTTGCAAGCGGTGCGCTAATTTGTTCTACAATTTCCAATAGTAGTTTGGGCGGAATCCCGTCCACTCCAGGTGATTTATTATCCTTCATAGCCCTTATTTTCTTAGCTACCATTTCCGAGGTTACAACTAACTGTCCTAAATAGTCTGAATCTGCCCCCTTGAACTTAGCCTCTGGTACTGGCAGTGAACTAATATCTTCCCTGGTAAACACTGAACTAAAATACTCATTCAGGTCTTCTGCCATTAAGAATCCCTCTGATATTGTATTTCCAGCACTATCTTCTAGAGGACCGACCTTATCCTGAACTTTCTGTTTGCTTCGAATATACGCATAAAAACTCTTACTGTCATGTTTTATATTACTAGCTAATTTTGTTTCATAGCTTCTCTTTGAATTTATAATTTCAGCTGTAGCTTGATTAAGTGCTTCTTTATAAATGTTGTAGTCTTCATCATTTCCAGTACATCTATATGACTTCCACATCATTTGTTTATACTTAATTTTTCTAATGGCTTCTTTCGATGTGTTTCTTTTTAGACCGTTTCCCTTGTTTTTTGAAAGGTACAAATTTATCGACTATGCACTTAATTTCACTATTTAAGATATTCCAGCATTCGGTTGCTGTCTTATTCTTCAGTGTGTTATTCCAGTCTATCTTTGCTAAATATTTCCTCATGTCCTTATACCTTCCTTTGTGGAAATTTCTCCTATACTGCTTTTTACTATTCCTTTCTGATTTTACTTTGATGGTAAAATGTATCTGGTTGTGATCACTACTCCCCAGTGGCTCACATATCTTGACATTGTCAACTAATTCTTTCTGTGAGGACAAAACTAAGTCTAACACATTCTCTCCCCTGGTTGGTTCTAGCACATGTTGAGAAAGGAAACTATCTTGTACTAAAACTAAAAACTTGTGGTCCTCACTCCCCATACTCTGTAGAGATTTCCATTGTATATGCCCATGGTTAAAGTCCCCCATAATAATACAGTTCCGTTTGTTTACTTCCCTTATAGCGTTTTTTATTTTTTTATTCTTTTCTCTGCTTATGTTTGGACTTCGATAAACTAACCCAACTGTTAACGTTGAGTTTCCTGTAACTATGTTACACCAAACAGCTTCTCCGCAATCTGCTTCTCTTTCTAATTTTATTTCATAAGCCTGGATAGATTCTTTAATATATAAAATAACTCCACCTCCCTTTCTTCCTATTCTATCTTTCCTAAACATTACATATCCTGTTAGTCCCAATTCGGCATCTGATATTTCAGTGGTGGTCCACGATTCGGTTATACCTATTATGTGAGGGTCAATATCTTCTACCATAATGTTTAGTTCACTTCTTTTGTTTACTATGCTCCTTGCATTTAAACAAATGCATTTATATCCTGATTCAGAACAGTTTTCCAGGCTGTTCTTTGCCGATTTATTTCTGCTGTCTTTATCTATGCCTCCAGTTTCAGGCTTCTCTGTGAATCCCCCCTGCGAATCTAGTTTAAATAGATGCAGCCTGTCCCACTGTCAACAGATTGCAGCAAGTTCTCTGAGAAAACTGCTGCCCCCTTTCCACTTAGATGTAGGCCATCTCTCATGTACATATCTTCCCTCCCAACAAAGTATCCCCATAAATCTACGAATCCCACCCCCTCTTCTTTACACATCTGCTCAACTAGTGCGTTGATCGCCATCCTCTTGCAGTTTCTATATGTCGGCCCCCTTCCTCCCATTACTGGCAAAATTCCTGAGAGGATAATCTGTTCTACTCTTGTCTTCTTTAACTTCTTCACTAACTGTCTGTACTTCTGAACTATCCCAGTTGTTCCCTCCCTCTCTGCGTTATTTGTCCCTACATGTACTAGTACAGACCCTCCCTTGCCATGCCCCAGTACCTTCTCTACCCTTTCAGTTACATGTTCTATCCTAGCCCCCGGTAGACAAACAACGATGTCCTCCCCCTCGCTTCCGTAATAGAGGTTAAGTACCGCGCGCAACTTGCGCGGTCCGGAAGAAACCCCATGTTAAGAGATAGGGATTCCCCCCAGACCGCGCCTAACACTTTTCGCGCCAATTATGCAAATGAGGTCTTAGGCGCGGTCTGGGGGCAGTGCAATTGACCAATCACGAGCGAGCTGGGCATTGTGGGCGTGGTTAGTTATGCAAATGAGATTGGAAAAGTATTTCCGATCCCATGTTAAAGGATAGGGATTTTTATCTCATGTTAAAGCATAGGCCATTTTTTATCGCAAAGGTATCCGACCACTTTTCGAATTTTTTATCCCGTGTTAAAGCATAGGCCCTTTTTATCGCAAAGGTACGCGACCACTTTTTGGAATAAAATAACATACCGAACACCATTTGAATACGATACTCACGAGATTGCTTGATCCGGACGTCGAGGCTTCGCCAAGGGACCGACCCGTTATTTGTTTGACGATGACGTGTTCAATATGTGGTGTTATAGTAAGGCGTAATATATAACAAAAGGCTTATAAATTCAACGGAGACCGTTTTATCTGAAGTAATGTATACGAAATGTAGATTACACATAGGACTATGTTATACCAGAGCATATAGCCTCGTTTTTTCGAACAGAGCGACCATTTTGGAATTAGACCTTTGGTGTCTGTTACAAAACCCGTACTCGAGACGTGTCTGGACATGTTTGTTTGTTGCAAGCACGCGCACCCTGTATGACGTCATGGTACGCGCTATAATTTTGTACACGAGGTGAGTTGGTCAAGCAGATAGTGCTTTGGTTAGACCTTGTATTGAACTTGCGCGTATGTAATGTAATCCCATCATGTGACGTCATGATCAGTGACATCATTAAACTGCTATGCGCAGTAATTTTGTACACGAAGTGAGTTGTTCAAGCAGATAGTGCTTTGGTTAGACCTTGTATTGAACTTGCGCGTATGTAATGTAATCCCTTCATGTGACGTCAATTAAATAAGTAATTGCGCATGCGCAGTAGTGGCTATTCTTATATGTCGTGGGTTGTCGACCATTTGATTAGGTGTAGGCCTCTCCTAGTCTATACATTTACAACTTTAACATAGGTCCAAACCCGATAAAGCATAGCCATATATGGCATAGCATAGGCATAGCATAGGCTAAGCCTAAGGGGCTAAAGACTACCTGCCCTACAGCACATAACCACGGACAAACAACTTACAAACACCGACAAACAACTTACAAACACTGATACACAACTCAAAAACACTGACATACTATACCTAGTGAAAAATTTCCCTGTTAACCGGTATAAACTGGTATAAATCAAGCCTCAAGGTTCTGTGTTGAAAAAACATCCGTGTATTTGTCCCGTGTTAAGGCATTGCCATAGGGGATTATACGAACTTATCTGCTAAAACATTCAAACTACCAGCTATCTGTGTAATATTTTGGTCAAACTGGTTGTCATGTAACAGTATTCGTCATACGAAATTTGTACTTACCGAACTTTTTGAAGTTATTATAGCAGTTGATAGCCTGTACACAAACTGGTGTCAAACTGTTTTGAAGAGGTATTCCTTGTTCGAGGCTCATCTACATGTATGTCTCATCTGTGCCTAGAGACCAACAATACCGTTTCAGCATTTTATCATGCCGGTGTTCTTAATCTATACGTGTGTACGTATGTGTATAATTGCGTTCAACATTATTATTAAATAAATAAACAGGCTATGTGCGATGCACAATGGTGACTCGATCGGCTTGACGCCAAAGAGCATATATCAATACAAGACGGCACAGTGCTCGCTATCTATATTGTTCGAGGAAAGTGAAGCGTTATGTTAGAACAGTACAGACACATAATAACCTCCCAGATAAGATGTACCAGTATCTATATAGTTTACCGTATTAAGGGTCAAGTGTACACATGTCCATTAGAACGTTTTTATCTTTTTTTGTACTATAGTATTTAAATTCGTGCTTCTTCGGTAAAACCTTCGAAACCGTCTTCGGTCGTAAAACAACTAACCTGGCATGGGTAACCGAAAATGAACTCATAGATTCATACATAGATACATACATGTGGTACGAAACACACAATACACACATGAACTCAGACCAACTAGATGGTGAAAGACTGTTTGAGTGTTTTGTTAGACGCAGGTGTGAAGCTATCCGACGTGACAGTCGAACAGTTGTGTAATATCAATACTTGGTTGCAAGACTCCGTTTCGAAACAGTGGCGATGGAACTTCTGGCGACACCACAGATATGTTAACCACCACGAGACAACAGACGAGACTATACCCGAGATATGTCACGAGACTTCGGATGACACATCACACGAGACTACGGATGTCACATCACACAAGATTACGGACGACACATCACACGTTATGTCACGAGACTACGGATGTCACATCACACAAGATTACGGATGACACATCACACGTTATGTCACGAGACTACGGATGTCACATCACACAAGATTACGGATGACACATCACGCGTTATGTCACAAGATTACGGATGACACATCACACGAGAGTACCGACGAGACAAGAGCCGAGACTATCCCCAAGATGTGTCACGAGACTTTGAATGACACATCACACGAGACTACGGATGTCACATCACACAAGATTACGGATGACACATCACGCGTTATGTCACAAGATTACGGACGACACATCACCCGTTATGTCACAAGATTACGGATGACACATCACACGTTATGTCACGAGACTACGGATGTCAAATCACACGAGAGTACGGTTCGACGTGTTATCGCGTCAAATCCCTCCGTTTTCAGGAAAATAGACGTGTTATCGCGTGGGATTTGCTTCAACACTCACTCACTCACTCACTCACTCACTCACTCACTCACTCACTCACTCACTCACTCACTCACTCACTCACTCACTCACTCACTCACTCACTCACTCACTCACTCACTCACTCACTCACTCACTCACTCACTCACTCACTCACTCACTCACTCACTCACATTTTCGTAACTTTCTGACAATTCGACGGGTTATCGCGTGACATCTCACCTCTTTCTGACAACTCGACGGGTTATCGCGTACAGCTCACCTCTTTCTGACAATTCGACGTGTTATCGAAACACTAAACTTAGCCGAACACGTGACACGAATTGAATAGTTTGACCAACACGCCGAACGAATCGAACTATAGACACGAGTTGTACAAACGAAACACTAAACTTAGCCGAACACGTGACACGAATTGAACACAGACCGACAAGTCGGACAAACGAAACACTATAGTTTGACCAACATGCCGAACGAATCGAACTATAGCCACGAGTTGTACAAACGAAACACTAACCTTAGCCGAACACGTGACACGAATTGAACACAGACCGACAAGTCGGACAAACGAAACACTATAGTTTGACCAACACGCCGAACGAATCGAACAATAGACACGAGTTGTACAAACGAAACACTAAACTTAACCGAGCACGTGACACGAATTGAACACAGACCGACAAGTCGGGTAAACGAAACACTATAGTTTGACCAACACGCCGAACGAATCGAACTATAGACACGAGTTGTACAAACGAAACACTAAACTTTGCCGAACACGTGACACGAATTGAACACAGACCGACAAGTCGGGTAAACGAAACACTATAGTTCGACCAACACGCCGAACGAATCGAACTATAGACACGAGTTGTACAAACGAAACACTAAACTTAGCCGAACACCTGACACGAATTGAACACAGACCGACAAGTCGGACAAACGAAACACTATAGTTTGACCAACACGCCGAACGAATCGAACTATAGACACGAGTTGTACAAACGAAACACTAAACTTAACCGAGCACGTGACACGAATTGAACACAGACCTACAAGTCGGGTAAACGAAACACTATAGTTTGACCAACACGCCGAACGAATCGAACTATAGACACGAGTTGTACAAACGAAACACTAAACTTAGCCGAACTCGTGACACGAATTGAACACAGACCGACAAGTCGGACAAACGAAACACTATAGTTTGACCAACACGCCGAACGAATCGAACTATAGACACGAGTTGTACAAACGAAACACTAAACTTAGCCGAACACGTGACACGAATTGAACACAGACCGACAAGTCGGACAAACGAAACACTATAGTTTGTTCAATTCGTGTCACGTGTTCGGCTAAGGTTAGTGTTTCGTTTGTACAACTCGTGGCTATAGTTCGATTCGTTTGGCATGTTGGTCAAACTATAGTGTTTCGTTTGTCCGACTTGTCGGTCTGTGTTCAATTCGTGTCACGTGTTCGGCTAAGTTTAGTGTTTCGTTTGTACAACTCGTGTCTATAGTTCGATTCGTTCGGCGTGTTCAATTCGTGTCACGTGTTCGGCTAAGTTTAGTGTTTCGTTTGTACAACTCGTGTCTATAGGTCAATTCGTTCGGCGTGTTGGTCAAACTATAGTGTTTCGTTTGTCCGACTATTTGGTCTGAGTTCAATTCGAGTCACGTGTTCGGCTAAGTTTAGTGTTTCGTTTGTACAACTCGTGTCTATAGTTCGATTCGTTCGGCGTGTTGGTCAAACTATAGTGTTTCGTTTGTCCGACTATTTGGTCTGAGTTCAATTCGTGTCACGTGTTCGGCTAAGTTTAGTGTTTCGTTTGTACAACTCGTGTCTATAGTTCGATTCGTTCGGCGTGTTGGTCAAACTATAGTGTTTCGTTTACCCGACTTGTCGGTCTGTGTTCAATTCGTGTCACGTGCTCGGTTAAGTTTAGTGTTTCGTTTGTACAACTCGTGTCTATAGTTCGATTCGTTCGGCGTGTTGGTCAAACTATAGTGTTTCATTTGTCCGACTTGTCGGTCTGTGTTCAATTCGTGTCACGTGTTCGGTTAAGGTTAGTGTTTCGTTTGTACAACTCGTGGCTATAGTTCGATTCGTTCGGCATGTTGGTCAAACTATAGTGTTTTGTTTACCCGACTTGTCGGTCTGTGTTCAATTCGTGTCACGTGTTCGGCTAAGTTTAGTGTTTCGTTTGTACAACTCGTGTCTATAGTTCGATTCGTTCGGCGTGTTGGTCAAACTATAGTGTTTCGTTTGTCCGACTAGTCGGTCTGTGTTCAATTCGTGTCTTGTGTTCGGCTAAGTTTAGTGTTTCGATAACACGTCGAATTGTCAGAAAGAGGTGAGCTGTACGCGATAACCCGTCGAGTTGTCAGAAAGAGGTGAGATGTCACGCGATAACCCGTCGAATTGTCAGAAAGTTACGAAAATGTTACCACGGTAACATGTTGAAAAGATAAAATGTTAGAAAACGACGAAGGGACGGCGTGAGTGAGTGAGTGAGTGAGTGAGTGAGTGAGTGAGTGAGTGAGTGAACAGACACGAAGTGTGAATGAGTGATTGAGTGAGTGAGTGAACAGATACGAAGGGTGAGTGAGTGAGTGAGTGAGTGAGTGAGTGAGTGAGTGAGTGAGTGAGTGAGTGAGTGAGTGAGTGAGTGAGTGAGTGAGTGAGTGAGTGAGTGAGTAAGTGAGTAAGTGAGTGAGTGTTGAAGCAAATCCCACGCGATAACACGTCTATTTTCCTGAAAACGGAGGGATTTGACGCGATAACACGTCGAACCGTACTCTCGTGTGATGTGACATCCGTAGTCTCGTGACATAACGTGTGATGTGTCATCCGTAATCTTGTGACATAACGGGTGATGTGTCATCTGTAATCTTTTGACATAACGCGTGATGTGTCATCCGTAATCTTGTGTGATGTGACATCCGTAGTCTCGTGTGATGTGTCATTCGAAGTCTCGTGACACATCTTGGGGATAGTCTCGGCTCTTGTCTCGTCGGTACACTCGTGTGATGTGTCATCCGTAATCTTGTGACATAACGCGTGATGTGTCATCCGTAATCTTGTGTGATGTGACATCCGTAGTCTCGTGACATAACGTGTGATGTGTCATCCGTAATCTTGTGTGATGTGACATCCGTAGTCTCGTGACATAACGTGTGATGTGTCATCCGTAATCTTGTGTGATGTGACATCCGTAGTCTCGTGTGATGTGTCATCCGAAGTCTCGTGACATATCTCGGGTATAGTCTCGTCTGTTGTCTCGTGGTGGTTAACATATCTGTGGTGTCGCCAGAAGTTCCATCGCCACTGTTTCGAAACGGAGTCTTGCAACCAAGTATTGATATTACACAACTGTTCGACTGTCACGTCGGATAGCTTCACACCTGCGTCTAACAAAACACTCAAACAGTCTTTCACCATCTAGTTGGTCTGAGTTCATGTGTGTATTGTGTGTTTCGTACCACATGTATGTATCTATGTATGAATCTATGAGTTCATTTTCGGTTACCCATGCCAGGTTAGTTGTTTTACGACCGAAGACGGTTTCGAAGGTTTTACCGAAGGAGCACGAATTTAAATACTATAGTACGAAAAAAGATAAAAACGTTCTAATGGACATGTGTACACTTGACCCTTAATACGGTAAACTATATAGATACTGGTACATCTTATCTGGGAGGTTATTATGTGTCTGTACTGTTCTAACATAACGCTTCAATTTCCTCGAACAATATAGATAGCGAGCACTGTGCCGTCTTGTATTGATATATGCTCTTTGGCGTCAAGCCGATCGAGTCGCCATTGTGCATCGCACATAGAGTGTTTATTTATTTAATAATAATGTTGAACGCAATTATACACATACGTACATACGTACATACGTACATACGTACATACGTACACACGTATAGATTAAGAACACTGGCATGATAAAATGCTGAAACGGTATTGTTGGTCTCTAGGCACAGATGAGACATACATGTAGATGAGCCTCGAACAAGGAATACCTCTTCAAAACAGTTTGACACCAGTTTGTGTACAGGCTATCAACTGCTAATGCTATAATAACTTCAAAAAGTTCGGTAAGTACAAATTTCGTATGACGAATACTGTTACATGACAACCAGTTTGACCAAAATATTACTCAGATAGCTGGTAGTTTGAATGTTTTAGCAGATAAGTTCGTATAATCCCCTATGGCAATGCCTTAACACGGGACAAATACACGGATGTTTTTTCAACACAGAACCTTGAGGCTTGATTTATACTAGTTTATACCGGTTAACAGGGAAATGTTTCACTCGGTATAGTATGTCAGTGTTTTTGAGTTGTGTATCAGTGTTTGTAAGTTGTTTGTCGGTGTTTTTAAGTTGTTTGTCCGTGGTTATGTGCTGTAGGGCAGGTAGTCTAGCCCCTTAGGCTTAGCCTATGGCTATGCTATGCCTATGGCTATGCTTTATCGGGTTTGGACCTATGTTAAAGTTGTAAATGTATAGACTAGGAGAGGCCTACACCTAATCAAATGGTCGACAACCCACGACATATAAGAATAGCCACTACTGCGCATGCGCAATTACTTATTTAATTGACGTCACATGAAGGGATTACATTACATACGCGCAAGTTCAATACAAGGTCTAACCAAAGCACTATCTGCTTGAACAACTCACTTCGTGTACACAATTACTGCGCATAGCAGTTTAATGATGTCATTGATCATGACGTCACATGATGGGATTACATTACATACGCGCAAGTTCAATACAAGGTCTAACCAAAGCACTATCTGCTTGACCAACTCACCTCGTGTACAAAATTATAGCGCGTACCATGACGTCATACAGGGTGCGCGTGCTTGCAACAAACAAACATGTCCAGACACGTCTCGAGTACGGGTTTTGTAACAGACACCAAAGGTCTAATTCCAAAATGGTCGCTCTGTTCGAAAAAACGAGGCTATAGGCTCTGGTATAACATAGTCCTATATGTAATCTACATTTCGTATACATTACTTCAGATAAAACGGTCTCCGTTGAATTTATAAGCCTTTTGTTATAAATTACGCCTTACTATAACACCACATATTGGACACGTCATCGTCAAACAAATAACGGGTCGGTCCCTTGGCGAAGACTCGGCCTCCGGATCAAGCAATCTCGTGAGTATCGTATTCAAATGGTGTTCGGTACATGTTATTTTATTCAAAAAAGTGGTCGCGTACCTTTGCGATAAAAAGGGCCTATGCTTTAACACGGATTAAAAAATCGAAAAGTGGTCGGATACCTTTGCGAAAAAAATGGCCTATGCTTTAACATGAGATAAAAATCCCTATCCTTTAACATGGGATCGGAAATACTTTTCCAAGCTCATTTGCATAACTAACCACGCCCACAATGCCCAGCTCGCTCGTGATTGGTCAATTGCACTCCCCCCAGACCGCGCCTAAGACCTCATTTGTATAATTGGCGCGAAAAGTGTTAGGCGCGGTCTGGGGGAATCCCTATCTCTTAACATGGGGTTTCCTCCGGACCGCGCAAGTTGCGCGCGGTACTTAACCTCTATTACTACTTACAGGACCCCTTGTAAGTATAACACGAAAACAGGCTAGCGTCTCAAAATCAAAGTGACCATTTTATTTATTAAAAAAACTTGAAAACATGCGAAAGCATGTAACAACATGCAACGAACTATATAAATATATAACACATAATATTGTGTGTGGACGCGTGTGCGTATGTACGTGTATAGTATAAAAACACAATGTAGAATCCACACATTACCAGGAATTCCATGAGGCCGAGTGCATTAACATAATGAATTACTGGCAACATCGTATCTCCAACGTCGTCCCATTCTTGACCTGACCGGCCCGCTCACATTCACCTGACCATTGAACACAGGTCTTGATTAGTTCTTATAAAGAACGGTTTCCGGTCCTAGACAATTAAGAAATCTTTACAGTACCGCGATTCGACCAGTTGCCGGTTATTCCAACACCAACCCAAGTCTCTGGACAGTTGGGCCACGCGTCAGTTTCTGCGTGAACTAGTTATTCGTACATATAAACCTTCGACGCGAGATGGGGGCAGAGTTGGCCTTGATAGTGTCGGTACCTCGTCGAATACCCCCATGTAGAAACGTAGAACTACGACTTGATTAGTTGTCCAAACATCTCGTTGCCTTTCAGATATGGCCGTTTTGGGATTACTTCTTACGTGTTGTCAGTGTCACTGGTGGGACGGGAATGAACAATAGACACTGTTTGTAGGCGGCCTGCTTCTTGTAACCAAGACACGAGAACAAATGGGAACACATTACATATGATTCGTCGAACTTCCGTGTATTGCGCGGGACAAACGCCAGGAATAGTGTAGTCAACTAGCAGTCGTGGCTTGCGAGTAAAGGTCAGTTCTTACATATCCTTACGACTGCTCAGAGCGCTTTGTATTTTACAGGCAGACCGGTTCAATCGAACGCCATCTCGACATCTCTGGGAAGCAATCAGCCACGCTGCAATTAAAGCACGAAGACTACTCGTACGCAAACAATCACCACTGTCTATAGCTAGGTACTCATTCATACAGCTGAGTGAACTGGAGCAATGTGTAGTGAACGAACCCGGAATCTCTGGATTAAGAGTCTGACGCTCGAATAACTACAGCGCGCTCCACTGTCTATCGTCACGGACACATCTTCTGTGCTCGTTGATCGTTGAATTCATTATAAGCTGTCGGGGGCTGGTCGTGGGCTGGTCGTGGGCTGGTCGTGGGCTGGTCGTGGGCTGGTCGTGGGCTGTGGGCAGGTCTCGACGTGGGGACTGGTTCTGGGCTGTGGAATGATGCGTCACGTCACCGTTGACATAAAGCGCCGACAGCTGTACTTGCACACGATTACGCTGGCTTGACATCACGACAGCATTGTCGTGTGTCGGCAGCGAGTCGTCCGTGTAAACGACACTCGTACGACGGCGGAGATGTCGATGTGTCGTGTCACCCTTACCAACCGGACGGGCCCAACTTCCGGTATGACAGGCCACTCGGTGTCCAGGGGTAGCGTGCTCGGACCTCTTCTGTTCACGATCTACTGCCTTGGACTCAACCATGTTTTTTTTATCATATGTACGCTGATGATACGCAATTATATGTGGACTTTCCCCGTGACCAGCCACTTACAATGGCCACCGACCGAATACCTCGTTGTATCACCGATGTGAAAACGTGGATGTCTTACCATAATCCTCCTGCTTAACGAGAACAAAACCGAGGTGATCGTCATATCTGCAGTGAACAATCGGAAACTTGTCATTGATGTATGTGGCTGTGCTGTTTTGCCGAAGCCAGTTATCCGCGACATCGGCGTTCTACTCGACAACACTATGTCGATGACGAATCAAGTGGGTCGTGTTTGCCAGGTGGCATGTTGTTACATCCGAAGCATCGCGTTGATTAACATATGTCTTACTACTAATGCTTGCAAAACCGTTGTGAACGCTTTAGTCATGTCACGTAATGATTACGGCAACGCAGTGTTATACGGTCTGCCGGAGACGCACTTGCGAAAGTTGCAGATGTTACAGAATTCCGCAGCACGTCTCATTACCGGGACAAGGAGACGAGAACACATAACACCTGTTCTGTACCGTCTACACTGGTTGCCTATACATCAGCGGATCGAATTCAAGCTGTTACTGCTGGTATATCGTGCAGTGCACCATCTCGGCCCTGCGTACATTAATTTTCATCACTCGTGACATCCTACACGCCGACCAGATCGTTTAGATCTGCTGACTGTTCTGATATATCACCTTGAACATTATGGCCGTCGTTCCTTCTCGGTGGCTGGTCTGATCCTGTGGAATGCCTTGCCTCATGCAGTCAGGCATGCAAACTGCGTTGCCACTTTCAAATCGCTCTTAAAGACATACTTATTTCGACAGGCCTTCAAAGAACTTTGCAGTCCGCATCAGTGACATTTGTGCAACGTTGACATTCGTTTATGTACTTAGGATGCAGTTATTTATTTAGTTATTATTATTTTTTAATTATCATATTATATGTATTTATATTATTTAATCTAACCACATTATTTATTTTAGGTATTCAAACGGCTAATTCATTTAACTTATTATATACACTTGTATATATATTATATATATTTAATTTTATTCAGGTTTATCTAACTGACATTTTATGTATTTTTTTTATGCTACTTTAAAATCATTTTCTTTACCTTTCTATTTCATATGTTTCCATTTAATATGAATGTTTTAGGTCATTTAATGTATTTTTACTTATACTCTACGATTGTCAGCGCCTTTGAGCAGATTTGTTATCCGGACACACGGCGCTCTATAAATGATTTATAATAAATAAATAATATTTGCCTTGAACTCAACCTTTATTGGGTGTTTCTCTACACAACTGTAAAATAGAAAGGCTTGGTTATGTATAATTATCATTGGAAAGAGCACATCGATGCGTAGTATTAATAAACTACTACAGTTTACGCCGACTGATGGAGCATCAAAACAACCGCAACAGTACAGAGTGGCGCACCAACAGCAGCAATCTCGAAGTCAACAACTCCAAATAACTATCTTTGTCTTGTTTTGTTTTAATGTAAAATAACTGTGTTATTTGTGAAAGCACATGGAAACATGCTGCGAACAAGGGTAGATCACAGGCCGATGTCCCAAGGAAGCAGATGAATACAGAAAGAGGCGAACGGACCTTTGGTACCCGGGAGGAAACATTGAGGCCAGACTGATCCCCAAGGGTAGCGTCGTAATATATATCTACTAACTTATGGGGCAAGTTGACGAACGTATTAAATAGATAAATAAATGAACGATCTCAGAATGCATCTTTAATGTAAATGTTCGTAGCAATAGTATTGTATACTAGTTATACAAGAGTGTCCAGTATCTATTTGTTGTATGGTGAAATTTTCAAACACCCCTGCTCTCTCTCTCTCTCTCTCTCTCTCTCTCTCTCTCTCTCTCTCTCTCTCTCTCTCTCTCTCTCTCTCTCTCTCTCTCTCTCTCTCTCTCTCTCTCTCTCTCTCTCTCTCTCTCTCTCTCTCTCTCTCTCTCTCTCTCTCTCTCTCTCTCTCTCTCTCTCTCTCTCTCTCTCTCTCTCTCTCTCTCTCTCTCTCTCCCTCCCTCCCTCCCTCCCTCCCTCCCTCCCTCCCTCCCTCCCTCCCTCCCTCCCTCCCTCCCTCCCTCCCTCCCTCCCTCCCTCCCTCCCTCCCTCCCTCCCTTCCAGGCGCAACTGACGTGCGAACAACATGGAAGTTCACCCGATACTAAACACACGATGGTCACTGACTCCGAGCCAAGTGACCACGAGGTGACGTTATGGCGAGAGTCTCAGCGTAGCTCGGCACTGGATTTCCAGAGCAGACGACACTCTCGTACGACGGTGGCGGCTCTCCGCTGTACGGCGGCACTTGTAGCGCGAGAACAGCCCCGACTTGACGGTCCCCGCACGACTGGACTTCCCGGTCGCGACGTGAGTGAAGCTCGGCGTCGTTAACCGGTTCGTTGAGACACTTTCTGCAGCGATAACAGATGATACACACTGCAAACAACACGAATGCCGAAAAAAGGAGTCCGACAGCTGTAATTTTTGCTTGTTTGTAGTCGGTCGACGTATAGTTTGTCTCTGGAACCTCCGTTTGTCTGTCGTTTCTCCAACTGCTGTGTAGACGTGCAGTTGCCGTACGAGTCCACCAGTTGTTTGATTGTGGTGTTGTACTGCGAGCTCGTCTGGTGATAGAACAAGATAATTCCTATGTATTTGTACACAAACTAGGGACACGTCTATTAAGTAGCGTCTAGTTCATAGACTGTATTAGTACCTACCAAAAGTTTGTTACGACGTGATCTTGAGCTGTTTTTCGCAATGCTGCGCAAGGTGTCTGCGTACGATTGTTACAAGTTACTTAAAACGTCCCCAAGTTGGTTAGTTTACGTAGCTCGAAACTATCACAGGAACACACGCGTCGTTGTGAACACTTGACTAAAGTCCAGTTAATGTCCGGAATGAACCATAAAACCGGTAAGAACCATCAATCAGCAAGGAATTGGGGGAAAATAAAAGCATTGCTTGTGTTTTGATTGGTTAGTGATTAATTTCTTAAAGTTTGGCGCCCGATATGCAAAACCATCTGTGAGGAATAGTGTACATACATGCATACATACATACATACATATGCATACGTGCATACATGCATACATACATACATACATAAATACATACATACATACATACATACATATATGTACACATGCATACGTGCATACATGCATACATACATACATACATAAATACATACATACATACACCTACACGCACACATACATACATGCATATATACATAAAACATACACACATACATACATACATGCATACATACGTGCGTACATACATACATACATACATACATGCATGAATAAAATACATACATACGTACATACGAACATTCATACATACATACATATGTACGTACATATATGCATACATTGATGAATATATATATATATATATATATATATATATATAAATACACGCACACATCACGCACATAATCGCACGCGCACACATGCACGCACGCACACGCACACAGACAAATATATATACATATATATATATATATATAATATATATATATATGTATATATATATATATATATATATACATATATATAAATATAATTGGTGTCGGGATGACCATGTCTGCCAGGCGTTATGTGTAAAGCGATATATCAAAAACATATCACGTTTACGTCTTTTTGACATAGGCTGAGTGCATTTATAATTTATAACATATTTACATATTTACGCTAGCTTGATTATAGTTAAATTATAAATAAACTCATATTTATAATTGAATTATAATCAAGCTAGCGTAATATGTAAATATGTATAGATATACATATTTATACATATATATATATACATATTTACATATTTACGCTAGCTTGATTATAGTTCAATTATAAATACACTCAGCCGATGTCAAGAAGCATAAAGGTGATATGTTTTCGAAATAACGCTTTACACACCACCCCTGGCAGACAGGGTCATCCCGACACCACTCCTGGCAGACAGGGTCATCCCGACACCACTCCTGGCAGACAGGGTCATCCCGACACCACTCCTGGCAGACAGGGTCATCCCGACACCAATTCGACGTTTGTAAGAAGCATTCGACCAAGAGTACAATTATTGCGTCAACAGTATTCATTGTCATTGTATCCACCGCTTTCTATAGCTATGCAGATATTCGTGAATATAGCTGAATGAATCGATGCAACATGGTTTGAATCGCGCTTCAAAACGGCAGCCACTGTTCTAGCCCCGATTTAGACAATTTAAAACAATACGGTGTTTTTAAAGTACGCTTAACACACTGCCGTTGTGTTTTGAGCGGAGTAGTTGTTTTTAATATCCTACACCCGTCGATGCTATTGTCCTTCTCGGGGCGCCTCAGTAGTACTACTTTGCCAATTCGGTAGAAGTGCAACGGAGCATGACGGGTGCCACTTCCTAGTTTATTTCCTGCACTTGGCAAAATTCCAGTGAACAACAGACATCTTAGACCATTATGGCCAAACCAACATTCTATGCTGGCACTGAGGGTAATCATTGCCGGGGTGCAAGTCATCCTCAGTGGTTCTTATATGTCCACAAGGAACGAGGCGGGACCCACTTTGACGCAATAAAACCGACTCAAGAGGGACACACTGTCCCAAGTATTAAAAGTTGCAACTTTATATAAATAATGATTAAATAAATAAATAAAACATGAGTAGAGTCTGGCTTGGGTATTGACCCCCGTGACTCTGGCATGTAAATACGATTGACCATTTCATTTCCGAGCCTCTTCAAACCGCTGGACTGCAAAGCGGGTCAAACAAATATTGAAGAGCTTGTCTGTTCAAATGACTTCCTGGTCGTCTTTCTAGGTCTTCTGTCCTCTGCAGTAGCATAACTCCAAGAACACATTTTCACTATAATAACCTTCCTTTTAAGATGGAGTTCAGTGTACGTGATCTCATGCAAGGCCCCTGTGTTTACACGTCGTGTGAGCACACTAACTGTGACTGTCGAGTAACTTACCCCAAGACGACGGCAGAGAGCACAAGGAAGGAGACGAACATCGCGGCCATGGTCCACGACTGATAGCTTCTGAACGTGGTACACGGCTCGGCGGGTTGAGCTTCTACCTAACACTTCTCATTGGCCGCACAAAACAAATCTTTCATAAGGGGATTTTTGTGACTAAATACAGGGTGCAACGATACTTGCATACATCGGCGTAACAACCTTTGAATGGCGATTTAGTGATGCGTGACGTTTCCACCGTGACAAGGAAGTTGTATTATTATTTCGATTTCTTCTTTACAAATTGTTGTCTAGACTGCCAGAGCAAATTAAAGGCGCAGAGTGAAATTTAACAATGATAGTGATCTGACTATTATTGTAACATTGAACTTGAACTCAAGTTTTGTTGAGTTTTCTATAGACAACTGTAGAAATGAAAGGCATTGTTATGTGTATGTGCGAAAAGTATTGAAACGAGCAAATTTGTGGTAATAAATACTAGTTTACACCGACTGATGGAGCATCAAAACAACCGCAACAGTACAGAGTGGCGCACCAACAGCAGCAATCTCGAAGTCAACAACTCCAAATAACTATCTTCGTTTTGTTTTTATGTAACGCCAAAGTGAGACGTATTACAATCTACAGCTACGAACGACACGACGTATAGAGTGAGCCATTTTACAATCTACAGGATGTTTGAGGCTATATTTGGCGGAGATTGATCGTAGAAATTGGTGGTGTAAAAAGTGGATAAACAAGTGGAATTACTGATTGATAAGTATTATTTTTGCCTTAATATCATTCATAAAGTTGCAATAAACATATATTGAGTAGCATTTGTGCTTAAAGTTAGTTAGTTAAAGTATTTTAGAACACCTTAGTATAGTGAGTGATAATAGGGTAACTCAGTAGGCGGCTTAGCCTTCGACAACTTGTAAACAAGATTTAACAAACCTGATTATGTGGTAGAATATATAGGAGATAAAGTAACAACCATCAAACTACTTACACAAGATAATATCTGTGTAAGCCAGTACTTGCTATATATTTTGGTTAGGTAGCATTGTTGTTAACATTAAGCAAGGGCGATAGTCGGGCGGCGTAACCTAAATAAATAAAGCAGCCTAACATAACGTAATTGATTGTATTTAAATTAGGTCACTACCGGTGATGTTAGCGTTCGTATTAGGATAAATAGTCGGCTGTGAAATTGAAATTTTTAACCTAAAGTGTGCTGTAGTACACAGGAAACAGTCTTTATAAAGACTAAGTTAGTTAAGTTATTAAATAAATTCTGATCGGGATATGGCGCCTTGCAAGCGGAAAGTCAAGGCAAAGCGACACTTGGTGTGCGATCACTGCTACAGCTGGGTAGATTTTGCATCGTCCGGGTGTGGAAAGTCATGGGCAGAAACCATGGAGGAAGGATTCACCTTTCAGTGCATTGGATGTTGGAAGGTGGAGTGTTTGCAGAAGGAGATAGTTAGGTTGACAGATATTGTGAAGGGAATGGAGATGGGAATTAGCAAGGAGGCAGGTCGAACGGAGAGAGAAGACAGGGAGAGAGGTGAGGATACTGCAAGACTGAAGGAGAATAGCAGTGGCAAGAAAACTGAGGAAAGGAGATTCAGAGGAGAGAAGGTGATTGGAGGGGAAGAAATTGGAAAATCGACAACAGAAAACGTGACAAGCGTGAAGGTGACAGGGAAGAAAGTGACTGTAGAGAAGGAGGGAGGGAAGATGGAACGGGAGAGGAGAGAGGAAAATGAGACGGGACGAAAGAAGAAGGGACGAAGGGAAGTGAGAGCAAATGTGATAGAAGAGAAGTCGATAAAAGGGACGCTGACAGGAGGAAAGGTGACAAGAGAAAAAGCGACAGGAAAGAATGGATCGGAAGAGAATGTGACAGGAGAGAAGACGGCAGGGGGGAAAGACAACAAACAGACAGATGCAAACCGAAGAAGGAGCTATTCTAAGGCAGTGATTGAGGGGGCAATGAGGAAAGAGAGGGTGTTTATGGGTGACTCCATTATGAGAAAGACGGACAAGACACTGAGCGAGGGGGAGGACATCGTTGTTTGTTTACCGGGGGCTAGGATTGAACATGTAACTGACAGGGTAGAGAAGGTATTGGGACATGGCAAGGGGGGGTCTATACTGGTACATGTAGGAACAAATAATGCAGACAGGGAGGGAACAACTGCGATAGTACAGAAGTATAGACAGTTAGTGAGGAAGCTAAAGAAGACGAGAGTCGAACAGGTTATTTTGTCAGGAATTTTGCCAGTAATGGGAGGAAGGGGGGCAACGTATAGAAACTGCAAGAGGATGGCGATCAATGCACTAGCTGAGCAGATGTGTGAAGAAGAGGGGGTGGGATTCACAGATTTATGGGGATACTTTGTTGGGAGGGAAGATATGTACATGAGAGATGGCCTCCATCTTAGTGGAAAGGGGGCAGCAGTTTTCTCAGAGAATCTGCTGCAATCTGTTGACAGTGGGACAGGTTGCATCTATTTAAACTAGATTCGCAGGGGGGACTCACAGAAAAGCCTGAAAATGGAGGCATAGATAAAGACAGCACAAATAAATCAACAAATAACAGTCTGGAAAACTCTTCTGAAGCTGGATATAAATGTGTTTGTTTAAATGCAAGGAGTATAGTAAACAAAAGAAATGAACTAAACATTATGGTAGAAGATATTGACCCTCATATAATAGGTATAACCGAATCCTGGACCACCACCGATATATCAGATGCTGAATTGGGACTGACAGGATATGTAATGTTTAGAAAAGATAGAATAGGAAGAAAGGGAGGTGGAGTTATTTTATATATTAAAGAATCTATTCAGGCTTATGAAATAAAATTAGAAAGAGAAGCAGATTGCGAAGAAGCTGTTTGGTGTAACATAGTTACAGGAAACTCAACGTTGACGGTTGGGTTGGTTTATCGAAGTCCAAACATAAGCATAGAAGAGAATGAAAAAATACAAAACGCTATAAGGGAAGTAAGCAAACGGGACTGTATTATTATGGGGGATTTTAACCATGGGCATATACAATGGAAATCTCTACAGAGTATGGGGAGAGAGGACCACAAGTTTTTAGTTTTAGTTCAAGATACATTCCTTTCTCAACATGTGCTAGAACCAACCAGGGGTGAGAATGTGTTAGACATAGTTTTGTCCTCACAGAATGAATTAGTTGACAATGTCAAGATATGTGAGCCACTGGGGAGTAGCGATCACAACCAGATACATTTTACCATCAAAGTAAAATCAGAAAGGAATAGCAAAAAGCAGTATAGGAGAAATTTCCACAAAGGAAGGTATAAGGACATGAGGAAATATTTAGCAAAGATAGACTGGAATAAGACACTGAAAAATAAGACGGCAACAGAATGCTGGAATATATTAAAGAGTGAAATTAAGTGCATAATCGATAAATTTGTACCCTTCAAAAACCAAGGAAAACGGTCCAAAAAGAAACACTTATCGAAAGAAGCCATTAGAAAAATTAAGTATAAACAAATGATGTGGAAGTCATATAGATGTACTGGAAATGATGAAGACTACAACAATTATAAAGAAGCACTTAACCAAGCTACAGCTGAAATTAGAAATTCAAAGAGAAGCTATGAACAACAATTAGCTAGTAATATAAAACATGACAGCAAGAGTTTTTATGCGTATGTTCGAAGCAAACAGAAAGTTCAAGATAAGGTCGGTCCTCTAGAAGATAGTGCTGGAAATATGATATCAGAGGGATTCATAATGGCAGAAGACCTGAATGAGTACTTTAGTTCAGTGTTTACCAGGGAAGATATTAGTTCACTGCCAATACCAAAGGCTAAGTTCAAGGGGGCAGATTCAGACTATTTAGGACAATTAATTGTAACCCCGGAAATGGTAGCTAAGAAAATAAGGGCTATGAAGGAAAATAAATCACCTGGAGTGGATGGTATTCCACCCAAACTACTATTGGAAATTGTAGAACAAATTAGCATACCACTTGCAACAGTTTTCAACTTGTCATTAGAAGAGGGAGTGGTTCCTTTAGAATGGAAAGAAGCAAACATTATACCGTTATTCAAAAAAGGTTCGAGAAACAAGTCAGAGAACTATAGACCAGTGAGTTTAACATCAGTGATTTGTAAATTATTAGAAAGACTAATTAAAGATCACATGGTGGATTTTCTTGCTAAACAAAACTTGATAAACCCATCTCAACATGGTTTTTTTAAAGCGAGGTCATGCTTAACAAATATGTTATGTTTTTTGGAAGACATCACTAAGTGGGTAGATGAGGGAACACCAGTAGATATCGTCTACTTAGATTTTCAAAAAGCTTTTGACAAAGTACCACATCAAAGATTACTGCTTAAACTAAAGGCCCATGGCATAGGAAATGGTATAATAAACTGGATAGAACAATGGCTGATTGACAGAAGACAACGTGTAGTAGTTGATGGGGAGGCTTCAAACTGGAAATCGGTATTGAGTGGGGTACCACAGGGATCAGTATTAGGTCCTATATTATTCTTAATATACATCAACGATTTGGATGATGAAATAACAAGCAAGGTGTTGAAATTTGCGGATGATACAAAAGTGTTTAGAAGGATTAAAAGTGATGGAGATAGACAGCATTTACAAGATGATCTTGACAGGTTGATGAAATGGTCTGAAAAATGGCAAATGATGTTCAATTTTGGGAAATGTAAATGCCTCCACATAGGACATGGGAACGAAGAGGTAGAATATACAATGGGGGGTACTGTACTAAGTACTACTGTAAAAGAAAAGGACTTAGGGTTAACCGTTAGTGCTGATATGAAGATTTCAGAGCAGTGCGGAATTGCAGCTTCAAAGGGAAATCAAATCCTTGGATTAATTAGGCGAAACATAACGTATAAGGAAACAGAGCTAATAATACCGCTGTACAAAACAATAGTTAGGCCTCATTTAGAATATTGTATTCAAGCGTGGAGGCCATATCGCAGGAAGGACATAGATATGCTAGAAAGAGTGCAGAGGAGAGCAACTAAAATGATACAAAATCTGAGGGATCTTAGTTATGAAATACGCCTAAAAAAATGCGGTTTAACAACACTAGAGACCAGGAGATTGAGAGGAGATCAGATAGAAGTGTTCAAAATATTGAAGGGTTATGAAAATATTGATAGAAATATGTTTTTCTCAGTTAAGAAAGATAGAAGGACTAGAGGACATGATCTTGCATTAGCAAAGGAGCAGAGTAGATTGGATATAAGAAAGTTTTCATTTTCACAAAGGACTGTAAATGAATGGAACAGATTACCTGCTGATTGTGTGGGTGCTAGTAGCGTGAATATGTTTAAAAATAAAATCGACACATACCTCAGACGGGCGGGATACACATAGATAAAAATGTCGGACTCTCGAAAAGCCAAGGGCTTCCTTGTCCACCTGCTACCTAGAGTTAATTCTCTGGGTGGCAATCTTGTTCTTGTTCTTGTTAAATCTTGTTACAGCTACTGACGACACGACGTACAGAGTGAGACGTATCAAAATCTACAGCTACTATCGACACGACGTACTGAGTGGCAAGTATTACAATACACTGCTACTGACGACACGGCGTACAGAGTGAGACGTATCACAATCTACAGCTACTAACGGCACGACGTACTGAGTGACAATTATTACAATCTACAGCTAGTGACGACACGACGTACTGAGTGAGACGTATCAAAATCTACAGCTACTAACGACACGACCTACTGAGTGGCAAGTATTACAATCTACAGCTACTGACGACACGACGTACAGAGTGAGATGTATCACAATCTACAGCTACTAACGGCACGACGTACTGAGTGACAAGTATTACAATCTACAGCTACTGACGACACGACGTACAGAGTGAGACGTATTACAATCTACAGCTACTGACAACACGACGTACAGAGTGACAAGTATTACAATCTACAGCTACTGACGACACGACGTACAGAGTGACAAGTATTACAATCTACAGCTACTGACGACACGGCGTACAGAGTGAGACGTATTACAATCTACAGCTACTGACGACACGACGTACAGAGTGACAAGTATTACAATCTACAGCTAGTGACGACACGACGTACTGAGTGAGACGTATCAAAATCTACAGCTACTAACGACACGACCTACTGAGTGGCAAGTATTACAATCTACAGCTACTGACGACACGACGTACAGAGTGAGATGTATCACAATCTACAGCTACTAACGGCACGACGTACTGAGTGACAAGTATTACAATCTACAGCTACTGACGACACGACGTACAGAGTGAGACGTATTACAATCTACAGCTACTGACAACACGACGTACAGAGTGACAAGTATTACAATCTACAGCTACTGACGACACGACGTACAGAGTGACAAGTATTACAATCTACAGCTACTGACGACACGGCGTACAGAGTGAGACGTATTACAATCTACAGCTACTGACGACACGACGTACAGAGTGACAAGTATTACAATCTACAGCTACTGACGACACGGCGTACAGAGTGACAAGTATTACAATCTACAGCTACTAACGGCACGACGTACTGAGTGACAAGTATTACAATCTACAGCTACTGACGACACGACGTACAAAGTGACAAGTATTACAATCTACAGCTACTAACGGCACGACGTACTGAGTGACAAGTATTACAATCTACAGCTACTGACGACACGACGTACAGAGTGACAAGTATTACAATCTACAGCTACTAACGGCACGACGTACTGAGTGACAAGTATTACAATCTACAGCTACTGACGACACGACGTACAGAGTGACAAGTATTACAATCTACAGCTACTGACGACACGGCGTACAGAGTGAAAAATATTACAATCTACAGCTACTGACGACACGACGTACAGAGTGACAAGTATTACAATCTACTGCTACTTACGACACGGCGTACAGAGTGAGACGTATTACAATCTACAGCTACTGACGACACGACGTACAGAGTGACACGTATTACAATCTACAGCTACTGACGACACGACGTACAGAGTGACAAGTATTACAATCTACAGCTACTGACGACACAACATACAGAGGGAGACTTATCACAATCTACAGCTACTGACGACACAACATACAGAGGGAGACTTATCACAATCTACAGCTACTGACGACACAACATACAGAGGGAGACTTATCACAATCTACAGCTACTGACGACACGACGTACAAAATGAGACGTATCACTTCTGGATCAGTTGGGTAACGCCAGTTGAATGTTTCTGTTTTATTTAACAAATTGTAGTTTACCGGGCATGATATGATGAAGTTAATTTGAAACCATTGCTCCAATGTTGAAAAGTTGACAAGTGAATGTTTATGTCGGCTAAGCGATCAGCTCATAATAACCCAACTGTTAAATCACGTCATCGCTGAACGTATAAGCAATATGTTAACATTAATCAATATATTTTCGTAGCTTCAATCAGGTGCGCGGGATTGCAAGCGTTTGGCTTAGAGGCAGTAACAACAATAAACATATTGGGGGAAATATTGAAGTAAACAATGAACATCGATAATCTTGGCGCTTTAACATTATATTTATCTAGATATTACATAATGGCAGGTGTCTCTTTCTTGAAATTGTTAAACACCTCTCGTTCTCTCTCTTTCTCTCCTCTCTCTCTCCCTCCCTCCCTCCCTCCCTCCCTCCCTCCCTCCCTCCCTCCCTCCCTCCCTCCCTCCCTCCCTCCCTCCCTCCCTCCCTCCCTCCCTCCCTCCCTCCCTCCCTCCCTCCCTCCCTCCCTCCCTCCCTCCCTCCCTCCCTCCCTCCCTCCCTCCCTCCCTCCCTCCCTCCCTCCCTCCCTCCCTCCCTCCCTCCCTCCCTCCCTCCCTCCCTCCCTCCCTCCCTCCCTCCCTCCCTCCCTCCCTCCCTCCCTCCCTCCCTCCCTCCCTCCCTCCCTCTCTCTCTCTCTCTCTCTCTCTCTCCCTCTCTCTCTCCCTCTCTCTCTCCCTCCCTCCCTCTCTCCCTCCCTCCCTCCCTCCCTCCCTCCCTCCCTCCCTCCCTCCCTCCCTCCCTCCCTCCCTCCCTCCCTCCCTCCCTCCCTCCCTCCCTCCCTCCCTCCCTCCCTCCCTCCCTCCCTCCCTCTCTCTCTCTCTCTCTCTCTCTCTCTCTCTCTCTAAAACTTGGTTGACATTACACCGTTGCCATAATAGTAAAATATCGTAATAAATAAATAAACTGACCCGACGTCACGGTCGATGCACGACTGGACTTCCTGGACGCCACGTGAATGCAGCTCGTTGACTGGTGGCGCTAGTGGTTGTAGTGGCACGTGACCACGCGGTGACGGCATGGTGAGAGTCTCGGCATAGCTCGGTACCGGATGTCCCGACCCGACGGCACTCTCGTACGACGGCGGCCGCGACCCGCACAAGTTCCTGTTGCACACAGACAGGAACATGGTTAATATTTGTGATGTGAAAATAAGCGTTTAGTAGTTTATGCATATTAAATTCGCTATTATTTGAATGTATCTACAGAAGCATTGACACGCAATATGTGCTTGTAGTATGACAGGTACTAATAAAATGTTAGCTGTTTTATACCAGGGTGCAATACACTTTCCATCATAAAAAACTGTTCCGACTTCCCAGACCCAACCACAATTCTTCCTTTTGTTCTTTCATACACAGCTTCACCATCCTGACTTCTACTTCTGGCACTCCCGTCCCTCTCATTGTTGTCGTCATCATCTCTCTTGTCACTCCCCTCCATCTCATTGTTGTCGCCATCATCTCTCTTGTCACTCCCGTCCATCTCATTATTGTCGTCATCATTCTCTTGTCACTGTGTCGTAGGCCTTCTCCAGGTCCACAATGCCCACTACCATGTTCCCTCATCCATCCCATCTCTGACAGCTTCTCTACCTGTCTTAAAGCAGCCCACCACTCGCCCGCTACCCTTGTGTCTCTCTGTTTGTTCTTCACCCAATTCTTGTAGCCCACCAGATATGTGAAACATATGGTAAAACTGCACATTTTACGACACAAGCATGACATTTGGCACACACTTAGATATTGCATAAAAAAATATTTGGATATAGGGCCATCTCAGATTTCGACCTGGAAGGCGATGATGGCCATTTTTCAAGTTTTTGACCTCTGATATTCACATCCACCATTTTAAAGATTGTGGTCGTTAAACTCGAAATCCCCACATTGCTCTATTCTCTTTCGAACCCTCCCACCCCGGGTCCTCTCTAGCAGCTTCATATTGTTATTGAGAAGTGTGATGTATCTGTAGTTCCCAGAGTCTTGTATGTTCTCTTCCATTTTGGTACAATTGGCCTTGTCCGTCACTCGTCTAGTATTTCACCTTGCCTCATACATGTATTCAGCAGTCTCGTTGTTCAGCTGGTTTCAATCTCCCCCGCTGTCATCACCATCTCCACTCGTATCTCATCGCTACCCTGTGTTCCTCCGTTCATTCCGGTTTACATCTCGGTATCAGTATCGTCAGCTAATTCCTTCTTCCCCTCTACATATACAATGGTATATCCATATAGTTGTTATTTTCTTCCTGGTTCAGTAGTTCCTTGAAGTACATAGGCGGGGGAACAGGGGGGCAAGGGGGCATCTGCCCCCTGGAATTTCGTCTGGGGGCCGACATATGATTATGTCCCTCCTGTAAATCTTAGCCTGAATATGTGGGGTTTGGCGAACCTCAAAGGGGGAGCAAATCGAAAACAAATGGAAAACATTACCTAAGTGCCGTAAATAACTTCCCATCGAGAAAATAAAAAAATTTCCTACCTATCCAAAAATTTGAGCGCAAAAGTAATAAAACATTCCCGCCTCGAGGGCTTTAGACGAACAGTGTATATAATCACGACCGTGTCACACTTTGGGCATCGAAAGTGTGCTTAGTCGCGATATTTTTGTAACGTAAATATACATGGGATGATGTTGAATTATGGCAATAAAACATGAGGTATTAAAATTTGGCAAAAATGTTGTTATAACGACAAAGTCGAGGTGGGCCCTGATACTAGACAAGTGCCAATAATAGTGACATTTGTGTACTTCCGAACGGGAAATTTAAGCGTGGTTCAAAAATAAGTTGGAAACACTGTAAAATGTCAAACTGATCAATGAGTTTAGTTTCGTAGTGCTGGCACTTCCAGCGAGTTCCGTTGAATGTGAAAGAGGCGTCAAAACAGTGAAACGAGTGAAGAGTTCAAGACTGAGTTTCGAAACCGCATCAAGTCATCCACAATGTCAGCTATCATCACCATCCAGCTACCATCACCATCCAGCTGCATTCACCCCACATGGCTGACTTAAAACCCACGTCAGCTATCCACCTGTGGGATACATCCGGCGCTAGGATGCCCAAATTCAAATCCGAGCTGGACTCGGACAATGAGTAACAGTCGGACTCCAGCTCGGACTCAGCTCGAGTTACTGTCAGTGACTCGAGCGAGTGTATTTGGAGCCTGACAGTCCCGCTGCTCCTGCAGATGATTGCAACACTTCTGAGTAGAACCCTGCCGACATCCGTGTTGTGGTATTTGTTATAATTTGCAACATGGATGTTTTTCTGTCAACAATAAACTGTTGCCTATGTTGTCATTTCATATTCACTGGTTCATTAATCTGAAAATCATAAATATGCAGGACAGACTTCGCCTGAACTAATATATTAATAATTGCCATGCGGTACAGCTTCAAATGTATACTAGTGTAATTATGTTAATATTTGGACCACCAACTTTTGTATGGGACCATCAACTTTTGAAAGTTGAAGGTCCGACAGACCACCAATTTTTCAGCTAAGGTGTAGAACACTGGTTATCTATGTGAATTAAATTACTACTGCGGCATGTCATCTCATAGATTAGATATAGCCGCATACAGTTGTCACTTTAGAAAACTTTGCCTTATGTTTTTGTCAGAAAGAAATACGTCTGTGGCCGGAATTTCAAAAAAATATACGATAGAATGCGTGAACTCATCAATCATCGTGTTCAGCATCCATTGTTAAGATTTGACGATGTTTTGTTAGGCAACAGGTCACGTGATGGATAGGTCAATTTACCTATCCAGTACACGCGGTTTGCCTACATCACAATCAAAATTCTGCGCTTGACTTCCGTCGCCAACAATGTTGATAACGGTTATAAATGTGAATACCAGTGGCCTTCATCAGCGGCCCACATTGAGCTCCCGACGAAGGCCGCCAAAGGCCGTCGAATCGTCGATGTAAATCGAATTTTCTAGTTGTGTAATAAGAAAATGTCTTTATTTAGGGCCGTCGCTTCGTCGCAGCTGTAGATGCGGGTCATGCACCGGCGTGGAAGCTTGTTATCAATCATGCTAGTGATGGTCCACGCCTTGCACGAGTGTAGCAGCGCGGATCAGGTGCGCACATAATACAGACGAGCCCGAAGCACGCGCGAGAGCCATTCATCTCTACAAATATGTGTCAATGATTGGAATTTGTTGTATGACATCGCCACTCGCCAATTCTTCTGTTTCCTTCCCATCCGCAGCCCAGATACACAACCGAATATATATTTTCCAGCGGTATACCATTGAGTGGAACAGATTGTAAACGGGCCGCCACTACTTGTAGCACATTCGTATCCGCTAGCGTACACTTGGATGACAGCTCGTGTGAGTTGTCCGTAGCCCCAGGTCTATTTTAATGGCTTTTTCTGCCCTTGTCGGTGGGAATGTTCATCCACTCAATGCATACTTGAACTGCATGGCAGTGACGTCGCTCTCTGCTGTAGCCGATACCTCTGCACCTCTCCGAGACGTCTTACTCTTTGTCTTGGCAACACTGATTACCAAGTCCGTGAGATTGCTGTATTCGTCTAGCCGCGTAAGTCGATCAGTCGCCGCCCTGGCGAGCCTGCTCAGCAGTCCTATGTCATCAGCATATAACAAAGGTCTTTGAGGCGAACGTCACACGGGAGTCATACAGTCGCCGTGTAGTAGTCCACGGCTGACTTCTAAGGCTCTGGAGCGATGCATGGGACCTTTAACAACGACCTTGGCCTGTCCGTTCACTGACATGATGACGTCGGCGAGTTTACTAGGACGAGAATGTTCCACTGGCGACATACCCATATAGTCGTGACTGAGAATGCAGCCTTGTAATCAACATACATCCACACGACACTTTCTCCCGCAGCCTCTGTGTCGACCACTGCCTCTCTTAGTATGAATAGCTTGTCCAGGAATCTCCTTCCTTCTTCGAATTAATTCTGGCTATCAGCAATGCGTCTGTCAATGATCATCGTTACTCTCCTCAGGATAATGATGCAGGCGTGGCTGAGCAAGCAGATGGCGCGAAAGGTGGAGTCGCTTCTGTGCCCTTTCGTACATGTATATCGCCACGAGTTCGCCGGTGGGTTAGTCTGTGGGCAGCGGTTCCATTTGCCAGATCGATTCGATGATGTCATGTAGTCCACGCACGCACGCACGCACGCACGCACGCACGGACGCACGCACGGACGCACGCACCCACGCACGCACCCACCCACGCACGCACGCACGAGCAACAAACCAAGCATAGCAGTTGTTACAAATACACGTATATGTTTGTATCTTAAGCTCGTTTTTGTTGACCACAAAGTTTTTACACTCACCAGTAAAGACGTAAAACCAAAGTGGCGCCCTGTAGCGAGTGGTTCACTAAAACAGCAAACACATAGTAAGTGAACATCTCAGAATAACGACTCTTTAATGCATCGCCAACTGGTAGACGAGAAGAAGCGAGTGGTCCAAGAGGGCGAATGAATGTAGAAAGAGGCGGGACACGCGGGAGAAGATACAACTACTCTGCTCTTGGGTTTAATTGGGCCAGATCTTGAAGAATTAGTGCCGGTGACTCTCTTCGCAATACGGTACACTGACCTTATATTATTGCGGGCAGCTGCCTCCTCTGCTTTCTCTGCCTGGCTATCCAGCCACTCCCGTCTGTTTCGTTGGGCACTGTGTTTGACTTCTCTGTCTGTCTCAATATAGGCCTGGTAGAAGGCTGTGTTGTCTGGTGCACTGTTGGGCCGCTTTTGGTGTAGCTGTTTCCTTTCGGTGATGCACGGTTGCTGATCCATATTTCCTCCAAGGGTTTCTGCTACTCGAGGATGTCCTCGTCCGCTGTTCTCATTGCCTCCTTCAGATGGTCCCACTAATCAGTCAACCAGGCATGGGCTCTGCAAGGGCGTCAAAGCGATTCTGTATATAAAGACGTGTAACCTCTTCCGACTTCAGGAGACTTCAGCTTTGCGATGTCAAACTTCTTGGGCGGGTTGTCTTTTTCTTTTGCCTCTTCAGCCTTATCTTCAGCTTGGCGATGGCCAGGTGGTGGTCGCTGCAGGCATCTGCTCCTCTATATTAAGAATAACATAGGTCCCAGTACTGATCCCTGTGGTACCCCACTCAGAACTGATTCCCAATTTGAAGCCACCCCACCAACTACTACCCGTTGTCTTCTGTCAATGCCGTTTCGAAACTCAGTCTTGAACTCTTCACTCGTTTCACTGTGTTGACGCCTCTTTCACATTCAGCGGAACTCGCTGGAAGTGCCAGCACTACGAAACTAAACTCAATCGATCTATCAGCATTGATCAGTTTGACATTTTATAGTGTTTCCAACTTATTTTTGAACCACGCTTAAATTTCCCGTTCGGAAGTGCACAAATGTCACTGTTATTGGCACTTGTCTAGTATCCGGGCCCACCCCGACTTTGTCGTTATAACAACATTTTAGCAAAATTTTAATACCTCATGTTTTATTGCCATCATTCAACATCATCGCATGCATATTTACGTTACAAAAATATCGCGACTAAGCACACTTTCGAAGCCCAAAGAACGACACGGTCACGATTATATACAGTGTTCGTCTAAAGCCCACGAGGTGGGAATGTTTTATTACTTTTGCGCTCAAATTTTTGGATTGGTAGGTAAGTTTTTTGTTTTCTCGATGGGAAGTAATTTACGGCATTTAGGTAATGTTTTCGTATTGTTTTCGATTTGCTCCCCCTTTGAGGTTCGCCAAACCCCACATATTCAGGCTAAGATTTACATGAGGGACAGAAGCAGATGCCACTTTGCACCCCAGTTCCCGCGCCTATGTACTTCAGGGAACTACTGAGCCAGGGAGAAAATAACAACTATATGGATATACCATTGTATATGTAGAGGGGAAGAAGGAATTAGCTGACGATACTGATACCGAGATGTAAACCGGAATGAACGGAGGAACACAGGGTAGCGATGAGATACGAGTGGAGATGGTGATGACAGCGGGGGAGATTGAAACCAGCTGAACAACGAGACTGCTGAATACATGTATGAGGCAAGGTGAAATACTAGACGAGTGACGGACAAGGCCAATTGTACCAATATGGAAGAGAACATACAAGACTCTGGGAACTACAGATACATCACACTTCTCAATAACAATATGAAGCTGCTAGAGAGGACCCGGGGTGGGAGGGTTCGAAAGAGAATAGAGCAATGTGGGGACATCGAGTTTAACGACTACAATCTTTACAAATGGTGGATGTGAATATCAGAGAAGGTCAAAAACTTGAAAAATGGCCATCATCGCCTTCCAGGTCGAAATCTGAGATGGCCCTATATCCAAATATTTTAGTTTATGCAATATCTAAGTGTGTGCCAAATGTCATGCTTGTGTCGTAAAATGTGCAGTTTTACCATATGTTTCACATATCTGGTGGGCTACAAGAATTGGGTGAAGAACAAACAGAGAGACACAAGGGTAGCGGGCGAGTGGTGGGCTGCTTTAAGACAGGTAGAGAAGCTGTCAGAGATGGGATGGATGAGGGAACATGGTAGTGGGCATTGTGGACCTGGAGAAGGCCTACGACACAGTGACAAGAGAATGATGACGACAATAATGAGATGGACGGGAGTGACAAGAGAGATGATGGCGACAACAATGAGATGGAGGGGAGTGACAAGAGAGATGATGACGACAACAATGAGATGGTGGGGAGTGACAAGAGAGATGATGACGACAACAATGAGATGGAGGGGAGTGACAAGAGAGATGATGACGACAACAATGAGATGGTGGGGAGTGACAAGAGAGATGATGACGACAACAATGAGATGGACGGGAGTGACAAGAGAGATGATGACGACAACAATGAGATGGACGGAAGTGCCAGAAGCAGAAGTCAGGATGGTGAAGCAATGTATGAAAGAACAAAGAGTTGTGGTTGAGTCTGGGAAGTGGGAAGAGTTTTTTATGATGGAAAATGTATTGCACCCTGGTATAAAACAGCTAACATTTTATTAGTAGCTGTCATAGTACAAGCACGTGATGCGTGTCAATGCTTCTGTAGATACATTCAAATAATAGCGAATTTAATATGCATAAACTACTAAACGCTTGTTTTCACATCACAAATATCAACCAAGTTCCTGTATGTGTGCAACAGCAACTTGTGCGCGTCGCGGTCTGACGTCAGTCAATCATCGGTTCCTGACACCGACTCAAAACTTATGCTTGATACTGGTTGGCTGGACAAATATCGGGCAGCTCACCCTATCAACCGACGGCGCAGGTTGGACTATACTGCAATACCAGGGCGACGGAGAAGATACCGGGACACCTGCGGTGAGATAACATTCGGTTGGGCAACAACTATGCTGTTGGTCCTGATGTGATCTCGTTTGTGTCCTGCTGCTGGTGCTGCGACGGTCGACAGAGTCAGGACGTCCATCCAACCGGAATTGATGTGGATTCACGAAGCGGAAGTCCTACCGGTCTCGTCGTCCATCCGACCGGAAGTCGAGTTGACCGTCCAAACGGAAGTCGAGTCGTCAATCCAACCAGAAATCTAATCACCCAACGTGGGTCTTTTCGCGCGCTACAAGTACCACCACATGGAGACATCTTGCCGCCGTCGTACGAGAGTGCCGTCGGCTCGGGACATCCGGTAACGAGCTATGCCGAGATTCTCACCCTGTCGTCACCGCGTGGTCACGTGCCACTACAACCACTAGCGCTACCAGTCAACGAGCTGCATTCACGTGGCGACCAGGAAGTGCAGTCGTGCATCGACCGTGACGTCGGGTCAGTTTATTTATTTATTACGATATTTTGTTATTATGGCAACGGTGTAATGTCAACCAAGTTTTAGAGGGAGAGAGAGAGAGAGAGAGAGAGAGAGAGAGAGAGAGAGAGAGAGAGAGAGAGAGAGAGAGAGAGAGAGAGAGAGAGAGAGAGAGAGAGAGAGAGAGAGAGAGAGAGAGAGAGAGAGAGAGAGAGAGAGAGAGAGAGAGAGAGAGAGAGAGAGAGAGAGAGAGAGGAGAGAGAGATGGAGAGAGAGAGAGAGAGAGAGAGAGAGAGAGATGAGGAGAGAGGAGAGAGAAGAGAGAGAGAGAGAGAGAGGAGAGAGAGAGTTTAACAATTTCAATAAAGAGACACCTGACATTAAATAATATCTAGATAAATATAATGTTAAAGCGCCAAAATTAACAATGTTCATTGTTACTTCAATACTTCCCCCCAATATGTTTATTGTTACCTGCATCTAAGCCAAACGCTTGAAATCACGCGCACCTAATTGAAGCTAAGAAAATATGTCGATTAACGTTAACACATTGCTTAAATGTTCAGCGATGACGTGATTTAACAGTTGGGTTATTATGAGCTGATCGCTTAGCCGAGATAAATATTCACTCAACTTTCTTGTCAACTTTTCAACATTTGGAGCAATGGGTTTCAAATTAACTTCCACACATCATGCCTGGTAAAAATACAATTTGTTAAATAAAACAGAAAAATTCAATTAACTAGCGCTACCTAACTGATCCGGAAGTAATACGTCTCACTCTGTACGTCGTGTCGTCAGTAGCTGTAGATTGTGATACGTCTCACTCTGTACGTCGCGTCGTCATTAACTGTAGATTGCAGTACGTCTCATTCTGTACGTCGTATCGTCAGTAGCTGTAGATTGTAATACGTCTCACCCTGTGCGTCGTGTCGTTAGTAGCAGTAGATTGTAATACGTCTCACTCTGTACATCATGTCGTCAGTAGCTGTAGATTGTGATACGTCTCATTCTATACGTCGTGTTATCAGTAGCTGTAGATTGTTATACGTCTCACTCTGTATGTCGTATCGTCAGTAGCTGTATATTGTTATACGTCTCACTTTGTATGTCGTGTCGTCAGTAGCAGTAGATTGTGATACGTCTCACTCTGTACGTCGTGCCGTCAGTACCTGTAGATTGTGATACGTCTCACTCTGTACGTCGTGTCGTCAGTAGCTGTAGATTGTGATACGTCTCACTCTGTACGTCGTGTCGTCAGTAGCTGTAGATTGTGATACGTCTCACTCCGTACGTCGTGTCGTCAGTAGCTGTTGATTGTGATACGTCTCACTCTGTACGTCGTGTCGTCAGTAGCTGTAGATTGTGATACGTCTCACTCTGTACGTCTTGTCGTCAGTAGCTGTAGATTGTGATACGTCTCACTATGTACGTCGTGTCGTCAGTAGCTGTATATTGTAATACGTCTTACTCTGTGTGTCGTGTCGTTAGTAGCTGTAGATTGTAATACTGGTCACTCCGTACGTCAGATCACTATCATTGTTAAATTTCAGTCTGTGCCTTTAATTTGCTCTGGCAGTGTAGATAACAATTTGTAAAGAAGCAATCGAAATAACAATACAACTTCCTTGTCACGGTGCAAACGTCACGCATCACTGAATCGCCGTTCAAAGGATGTTACGCCGATGTATGCAACTATCCTTGTACGCTGTGCGTAGTCACCAATTCTATTTATATACATATATATATATATTATATATATATATATATATATGTATTTGTCTGTGTGCGTGTGCGTGCGTGCATGTGTGCGCGTGCGCGTGCGATTATGTGCGTGATGTGTGCGTGTATTTATATATATATATTCATCAATGTATGTATATATGTACGTACATATGTATGTATGTATGCATGTTCGTATGTACGTATGCATGTATTTTATCCATGCATGTATGTATGTATGTATGTATGTACGCACGTATGTATGCATGTATGTATGTATGTGTGTATGTTTTATGTATATATGCATGTATGCATGTGTGCGTGTAGGTGTATGTATGTATGTATGTATGTATTTATGTATGTATGTATGTATGTATGCATGTATGCACGTATGCATGTGTACATATATGTATGTATGTATGTATGTATGTATGTATGTATGTATGTATGTATGTATTTATGTATGTATGTATGTATGCATGTATGCACTTATGCATATATACATGTATGTATGTATGCATGTATGTACACTATTCCTCACAGATGGTTTTGCATATCGGGCGCCAAACTTTAAGAAATTAATCACTAACCAATCAAAACACAAGCAATGCTTTTATTTTCCCCCAATTCCTTGCTGATTGATGGTTCTTACCGGTTTTATGGTTCATTCCGGACATTAACTGGACATTAGTCAATTGTTCACAACGACGCGTGTGTTCCTGTGATAGTTTCGAGCTACGTAAACTAACCAACTTGGGGACGTTTTAAGTAACTTGTAACAATCGTACGCAGACACCTTGCGCAGCATTGCGAAAAACAGCTCAAGATCACGTCGTAACAAACTTTTGGTAGGTACTAATACAGTCTATGAACTAGACGCTACTTGATAGACGTGTCCCTAGTTTGTTTTTACAAATACATAGGAATTATCTTGTTCTATCACCAGACGAGCTCGCAGTACAACACCACAATCAAACAACTGGTGGACTCGTACGACAACTGCACGTCTACACAGCAGTTGGAGAAACGACAGACAAACGGAGGTTCCAGAGACAAACTATACGTCGACCGACTACAAACAAGCAAGAATTACAGCTGTCGGACTCCTTGTTTCGGCATTCGTGTTGTTTCCAGTGTGTAGCATCTGTTATCGCTGCAGAAAGCGTCTCAACAAACCGGTTAACGACGCCGAGCTTCACTCACGTCGCGACCGGGAAGTCCAGTCGTGCGTGGACCGTCAAGTCGGGGCTGTTCTCGCGCTACAAGTGCCGCCGTACAGCGGAGAGCCGCCACCGTCGTACGAGAGTGTCGTCTGCTCTGGAAATCCAGTGCCGAGCTACGCTGATACTCTCGCCATGACGTCACCTCGTGGTCACTTGGCTCGGAGTCAGTGACCATCGCTGGACCGGTCACTACCAGGTTATGTTGAAGTCGACCAGCAACCATCCGCTAGCGCGGGCCGTGTGTTTAGTATCGGGTGAACTTCCGTCAAGTCGGGGCTGTTCTCGCGCTACAAGTGCCGCCGTACAGCGGAGACCCGCCACCGTCGTACGAGAGTGTCGTCTGCTCTGGAAATCCAGTGCCGAGCTACGCTGATACTCTCGCCATGACGTCACCTCGTGGTCACTTGGCTCGGAGGGAGGGAGGGAGGGAGGGAGGGAGGGAGGGAGGGAGGGAGGGAGGGAGGGAGGGAGGGAGGGAGGGAGGGAGGGAGGGAGGGAGGGAGGGAGGGAGGGAGGGAGGGAGGGAGGGAGGGAGGGAGAGCAGGGGTATTTGACAATTCACCATACAACAAATAGACACCGGACACTCTTGTATAATTAGTATACAATACTATTGCTATGAACTTTTACATTAAAAATGCATTCTGAGATCGTTCATTTTTATATATATTTAATACGTTCGTCAACATGCCCCATATGTTAGTAGATATATATTACTACGCTACCCTTGGGGATCAGTCTGGCCGCAGTGTTTCCTCCCGAGTACCAAAGGTCCGTTCGCCTCTTTCTGTATTCATCTGCTTCCTTGGGGCATGGGCCTGTGATCTACCCTTGTTCGCAGCATGTTTCCACGTGCTTTCACAAATAATACAGTTATTTTACATTAAAACAAAACAAGACAAAGATAGTTATTTGGAGTTGTTGACTTCGAGACTGCTGCTGTTGCTGCTGCTGCTCCACCAGTCGAAGCAAACTGTAGTAGTTTATTAATATTACGCATCGATGTGCTCTTTCCAATGGTAATTATACATAACCAAGCCTTTCTATTTTATAGTTGTGTAGAGAAACACCCAACAAAGGTTGAGTTCAAGGCAAATATTATGTATTTATTATAAATCATTTATTGAGCGCCGTATGTCCGGATAACAAATCTGCTCAAAGATGCTGACAATTGTAGAGTATAAGTAAAATACATTAAATGACCTAAAACGTACATATTAAATGGAAATATTAAATAGAAAAGTAAACAAAGATTTAAAATTAGCATATAAAAAATTACATAAAATGTCAGTTAGATAAACCTGAATAAAAATAAATATATATATATATAAGTCTGTCAGAATAGTATATATATATATATATATATATATATATATATATACTCTTTTGACATATATATAGTATGTGTGTGTGTATATATATATATATATATATAAGTTAAATGAATTAGCCGTTAATTTACCTAAAATAAATAATGTGCTTAAATTAAATAATATAAATACATATCATATGCTAAATAAACAAATAATAATTATAAATAAATGAATAACTGCATCCTAACTACATAACCGAATGTCAACATTGCACAAATGTCACTGTTGCGGACTGCAAAGTTCTTTGAAGGCCTGTCGAAATAAGTATATCTTTAAGAGCAATTTGAAAGTGGCAACGCAGTTTGCATGCCTGACTGCATGAGGCAGGGCATTCCACAGGATCGGGCCAGCCACCGAGAAGGAACGACGGCCATACTGTTCAAGGTGATATCTCGTAACAGTCAGCAGACCTTGTTCGGCCGATCTAAATGATCTGGTCGGCGTGTAGGATGTCACGAGTGATGATAATTAATGTACGCAGGGCTGAGATGGTGCACTGCACGATATACCAACAGTAACAGCTTGAATTCGATCCGTTGGCGTATAGGCAGCCAGTGTAGACGGTACAGAACAGGTGTTATGTGTTCTCGTCTCCTTGTCCCGGTAATGAGACGTGCTGCGGAATTCTGTAACAACTGCAACTTTCGCAAGTGCGTCTCCGGCAGACCGTATAACACTGCGCTGCCGTAATCAATACGTGACATGACTAAAGCGTTCACAATGGTTCTGCATGCATTAGTGCTATGACATTTCCTAATCCGATGCTTCGGATGTAAGAATATGCCACCTGACAAACACGACGCACTTGATTCGTCATCGACATAGTTTAACTGCCTGTGTTCGCTGTGACAGATACGACTTTAATCAACACAGTGCGTTGCCACAAACACCAATTCTATGCAGTTGCTTGAACAGTAAACGGTGGTCGACAGTATCAAAAGCGGCACTGAAATCTAGTAGCACCAGTATCACGCTCTTCTTATTATCCAGAGAAAGCAGTATGTCGTCCTGTATGCGTGCTAGGGCTGTTTCACAGCTGTGCATTGGACGGTACGCACTTTGGAAAATTTCGAAGATGCCGTTCGCATCCATGTGCTGTCGTATTTGGATTGCAATGCATCTCTCGACGAGCTTCGATACGAAAGACAGATTTGATAGTGGACGATAATTCGATAACATTTCTGGATCAACACCATTCCTCTTTAACAGCGGTGTTATGCCGTCATGTTTCATGGCGACAGGTATTGATACCGACACGACGGACATGTTAACAATGCCGGTTAATACTGGTCCAAGAATATCAATGTTAGATTTAGGCATGCTTCCAGAAATTACGTCAATGCTGGAAGAAGATTTCTCAACCAGACGGCAGATGTCGGTGAGTGTAGCAAGTTGAAAGTCGCACAATGGTTCTTCAATACGGCATTCGACATCGTGTAGGAATGCGGGCAGTTGGCATTGCGAGCGTGTAGTCACCAGCCGTGTACTGATATCAGCGATCTTATCTGTGAAGTAAGAGACCAATCGCTCAGCTAGCGCATCCCGGTCGTTATCACATTCGGGGAGCACAGGCGTACGAGTACGACCCATGGAAGTGTTCGTGATGCGATACAATGCTTTGGTATCGTGAGATGTAGCTTACAATAACAATAAGATCATTGTTATTATTACGATATAAACCACAACGATAGAAACCACAAAAGTATGCGCCTTTAATACATTTCATTCGTTTCTTTGAACCAATTTCGTCGTGGACTATGGCCGCGATGTTCGTCTCCTTCCTCCTGCCCTCTGCTGTCGTCTTCGGATAAGTTACTGGTACAGGTAATGAAACCGTTGGAGGAATGAGAAAGACAAATACAAACCATTCAAGACTTACTAGTCGCATTGCCTGCTATCTAATTATGTGACCCGTTTTGCGGTCCATAGCGTACACTGAAAAAACAAAACGGCCAGTTTGCTGAGAGGCGCCGCATGGAAGAGATCGACACATCACCTTTACATGTCAGGGTTCTGTGTTCGTGAGCCACTCAGTGAAAACATATGACTTCTAACTTTGGAACCGTGTGTTCATCTCATTCGGAAGATCGCGTCAATACCGGTCCGATGTCATTACTTGGGGACGTAAACGAACGAATTGAATCGACGTGCACTCAGACAGTGATCGCCTCCGTGACGAGTCAGCTTCACGATAACGGTCTGAAACGGCTAACTAGCTTAAATAAAATACACATCAAATCTAGTCGAACCAAAACAAATATGAACAGATTTTAAGTTCAAAGGGTATTATTATAACTGCCTTACGTGCGCACCGTTGCCCTCGAATAAAAGGAAAATTGCGCGTAAACAACCGATTGTTTTCACTAGTATAACTTCACAATGCCAAACCACGCTGCTGTGCTTTAAAATGCAGACCACAGTACGTATCGCGGCCTGACACCAGAGCAACATCGCATCAACATTATTTAGTATCACCTACATAAAACTCTGCACATTCATCGTCATCATCATATTCGTCAACGTCATCTTAATCTTCTTCACAATCTTCATATTCGTCATCGTCATCTTAATCTTCTTCACAATCTTCATATTCGTCATCGTCATCTTAATCTTCTTCACAATCTTCATATTCGTCATCGTCATCTTAATCTTCTTCACAATCTTCATATTCGTCATCGTCATCTTAATCTTCTTCACAATCTTCATATTCGTCATCGTCATCTTCACCTTCTTCACAATCTTCATATTCGTCATCGTCATCTTAATCTTCTTCACAATCTTCATATTCGTCATCGTCATCTTAATCTTCTTCACAATCTTCATATTCGTCATCGTCATCTTAATCTTCTTCACAATCTTCATATTCGTCATCGTCATCTTAATCTTCTTCACAATCTTCATATTCGTCATCGTCATCTTCATCTTCTTCACAATCTTCATATTGGTCATCGTCATCTTAATCTTCTTCACAATCTTCATATTCGTCATCGTCATCTTAATCTTCTTCACAATCTTCATTCGTCATCGTCATCTTAATCTTCTTCACAATCTTCATATTCGTCATCGTCATCTTCACCTTCTTCACAATCTTCATATTCGTCATCGTCATCTTAATCTTCTTCACAATCTTCATATTCGTCATCGTCATCTTAATCTTCTTCACAATCTTCATATTCGTCATCGTCATCTTAATCTTCTTCACAATCTTCATATTCGTCATCGTCATCTTAATCTTCTTCACAATCTTCATATTCGTCATCGTCATCTTCATCTTCTTCACAATCTTCATATTGGTCATCGTCATCTTAATCTTCTTCACAATCTTCATATTCGTCATCGTCATCTTAATCTTCTTCACAATCTTCATTCGTCATCGTCATCTTAATCTTCTTCACAATCTTCATATTCGTCATCGTCATCTTAATCTTCTTCACAATCTTCATATTCGTCATCGTCATCTTCATCTTCTTCACAATCTTCATATTCGTCATCGTCATCTTTATCTTCTTCACAATCTTCATATTCGTACGCGTCACCGTCATTTTCGTCATCATCATATATTTTTCGTCATCTTCTTTATCTTCATCTTAATCAACGTCTTCATTTTCACTATAACAATCCTATACACCCTAATCATCCTACTGTTGATCATAACTATCATCGTCGTCTTAATCATCATCTATATTTTATTCTTCATCATCTTCATATTGTGTACGAGCGTGCGTGTGCGTGCGGATTTATGATGTACGTGTTGTAGTCAATATGTTTAAGTCTTTTTTTGACATTAGTCGATGATCAGTCATTGTTATTACAAAATGGGCCAACATGTTCTTAAAAATGTGAAAACCTGAAATTATTACAAAATGGGCCTCCATGTAATTATATAATGTTATTACATTGTTGCATCGGTTTATTACAAAATTGGACTGTTTTTATTATAAAATAGGTTGTTATTATAAAATAGGTCGATTATAAAAAAATGGGTCGTAAGACACGATCAAGTCCATCACCCACAAAGAATGACGGATGTGCTGTAAGTTTTTTTTTAATACAAAATCCACAATCCTGGAAATGGTGGATTGTGAGAGGGCCAGATATATTATAGGTGTCTAGGTGGAGTTGGAAGATAGTGTTCAAACTGCCAATTAAAAAACTCAACAAACCAAACATGTACTAAACTCTGGCATACAGAACTACTTTGCTAAATGAATACCATCTTTCGTGTCAGCAGTGATACATTTGTGTATCCAAACGCTGACATTCGCGCATCTAATATGTGCTGACTCCGAATACAAACTTAGTCATGGATAAAACTGTGTAATGCAAACGGTATAGGGAAATATAGATGACGGATGACGATGGTGCCCAGCAATAATGTATTACATACATTACATCCCAATTGGCAACTGTCAGAATAGTATATATATATATATATATATATATATATATATATATATATATATATATATATATATACAACTGTCAGAATAGTATATATATATATATACTCTTCTGACATATACAACTGTCAGAATAGTATGTGCGTGTGTGTGTGTATATATATATTGTATGCAGTAGGTATTTTGCTGACATCCTGAAGCGACCAACAAGAGAACGCAGAATACATACTAATGGTCTTCAAGTTGTACGTGGCAGTAGTTGTAGTGTGATTCTCCTTCTGGTTCTTGCTGCTAACATTTACACAATCAGTTGATACTAATGGTCCTCAAGTTGTACGTGGCAGTAGTTGCAACATGATTCTCCTTCTGATTCTTGCTGCTAACATTTACACAATCAGTTGATACTAATGGTCCTCAAGTTGTACGTGGCAGTAGTTGTAGCATGATTTTCCTTCTGGTTCTTGCTGCTAACATTTACACAATCAGTTGATACTAATGGTCCTCAAGTTGTACGTGGCAGTAGTTGTAGCATGATTCTCCTTCTGATTCTTGCTGCTAACATTTACACAATCAGTAGATACTAATGGTCCTCAAGTTGTACGTGGCAGTAGTTGTAGTGTGATTCTCCTTCTGATTCTTGCTGCTAACATTTACACAATCAGTAGATACTAATGGTCCTCAAGTTGTACGTGGCAGTAGTTGTAGCGTGATTCTCCTTCTGATTCTTGCTGCTAACATTTACACAATCAGTAGATACTAATGGTCCTCAAGTTGTACGTGGCAGTAGTTGTAGCGTGATTCTCCTTCTGATTCTTGCTGCTAACATTTACACAATCAGTTGATACTAATGGTCCTCAAGTTGTACGTGGCAGTAGTTGTAGCGTGATTCTCTTTCTGATTCTTGCTGCTAACATTTACACAGTCAGTTGATACTAATGGTCCTCAAGTTGTACGTGGCAGTAGTTGTAGCGTGATTCTCCTTCTGATTCTTGCTGCTAACATTTACACAGTCAGTTGATACTAATGGTCCTCAAGTTGTACGTGGCAGTAGTTGTAGCGTGATTCTCCTTCTGATTCTTGCTGCTAACATTTACACAATCAGTTGATACTAATGGTCCTCAAGTTGTACGTGGCAGTAGTTGTAGTGTGATTCTACTTCTGATTCTTGCTGCTAACATTTACACAGTCAGTTGATACTAATGGTCCTCAAGTTGTACGTGGCAGTAGTTGTAGCATGATTCTCCTTCTGATTCTTGCTGCTAACATTTACACAATCAGTTGATACTAATGGTCCTCAAGTTGTACGTGGCAGTAGTTGTAGCGTGATTCTCCTTCTGATTCTTGCTGCTAACATTTACACAATCAGTTGATACTAATGGTCCTCAAGTTGTACATGGCAGTAGTTGTAACGTGATTCTCCTTCTGATTCTTGCTGCTAACATTTACACAATCAGTCGATACTAATGGTCCTCAAGTTGTACGTGGCAGTAGTTGTAGCATGATTCTCCTTCTGATTCTTGCTGCTAACATTTACACAATCAGTTGATACTAATGGTCCTCAAGTTGTACGTGGCAGTAGTTGCAACATGATTCTCCTTCTGATTCTTGCTGCTAACATTTACACAATCAGTAGATACTAATGGTCCTCAAGTTGTACGTGGCAGTAGTTGTAGCGTGATTCTCCTTCTGATTCTTGCTGCTAACATTTACAAAATCAGTTGATACTAATGGTCCTCAAGTTGTACGTGGCAGTAGTTGTAGTGTGATTCTCCTTTTGGTTCTTACTGCTAACATTTACATAATCAGTAGATACTAATGGTCCTCAAGTTGTACGTGGCAGTAGTTGTAGCGTGATTCTCCTTCTAGTTCTTACTGCAAACATTTACATAATCAGTATATACTAATGGTCCTCAAGTTGTACGTGGCAGTAGTTGTAGCGTGATTCTCCTTCTAGTTCTTACTGCAAACATTTACATAATCAGTATATACTAATGGTCCTCAAGTTGTACGTGGCAGTAATCGTAGCGTGATTCTCCTTCTGATTCTTGCTGCTAACATTTTACAAAATCAACATATACTAATGGTCCTGACGTTGTACGTGGCAGTAGTTGTAACATGATTCTCCTTCTGGTTCTTGCGGCTAACATTTACACAACAAGTAGATACTAATGGTCCTCAAGTTGTACGTGGCAGTAATCGTAGTGTGATTATTCTTCTTCTGGTTCTGTCTCAGTCTTGCTGCATCGAAGACATTCTCCATGCAGCTCTGGACAGCTGACACAAGGCGACCTATTTAGGGTTGTGCTTGATTGACATCTACGCGGTATCGACGACCTTAACCTCCGAGTGTTCCAGTCACCTCCAGGTCATTGCCCAGGAGACAGCTGGGTTCTTCAAACTTGAGGTCAAGATGGTGATGGTTGCCGAAGAGGTCAAGGTGGCAGAAGGTTCTACAGTGACGTCGTCAGTTTTGAAGCATATCGTGGACATGGTGCGTAGCGCAGTTGAAGAACTCGTACCAAACGAGGACGAAAGGCAAACGCTGCTAAAGGCCGTACAGTCGATTCATATAGCGCAAACGCGCTCATACACACGCACACACGCACATGCACACATACACACACACCGCACACGCACGCACACGCACACCACACACGCACACGCGCACACGCGCACACGCACACACGCACACACGCACACACGCACACACGCACACGCGCACACGCGCACACGCGCACACGCACACACGCACACACGCACACACGCACACAAGCATATCTGAAGGACACGAAGCACAGGAAGATGAAGACGCACATCACGGATTCTTATCATAAATTAAAGATCTCGTTAACACAAATACGTTAATTTGAATAGTGATATGTTTTTGTTGAAATTGTTTGACAATGTTATCTAAATGGTCTGATCTTCTGAACTTCGCCGTCTACAGGAAACGCTGAACAAGAAATGAAATGGCTCAGTCACGTCACTAATGTTGATAATTAAAATGTATATTGTTCAAACTGAAACGTTGCTAACTACCGTGTATATACAATTATGCTCTAGCCGCGTTGGTGTGGTTAATACGGAGCCTTTTGCTGTCGTTGAAAACAAAGAAAGAACAATTAACCGAACCATCTCCGCATACACAAATAAACACCTGCCACACACCCGCCACACACCCGCCACACACCCGCCACACACCCGCCACACACCCGCCACACACCCGCCACACACCCGGGAGCAGCATTGGAGGTGCAACAATACGTCGAACTATTCTTGTGTCGTTGCAGTTGATGCGACGATAATGTATGTCTACTATCGATAGTAAATTAAACTATCGATAGCTTTCGTCGATAGTACACTGACAATACACTGAACTCTCGATAGCAATGATAGTTGCCAGACATACCAGTCTTGTGCCACACAAAAACAAACTTCGCATACATGTTTTTTTTAATAATAATTTACTTGCCAACCTGATAACATCAAACATCATCGTCACCGTCGTTTACGGGTTCAACTTTAGGAAACAACTGCCATAAAAGCCACGCGCTGGTCCACCCATTCAGTTTGGCTTGGCACACACAAACACACACACACACACACACACACACACACACACACACACACACACACACACACACACACACACACACACACACACACACACACACACACACACACACACACACACACACACACACACACACACACACACACACACACACACACACACACACACACACACACACACACACACACACACACACACACACACACACACACACACACACACACACACACACACACACACACACACACACACACACACACACACACACACACACACACACACACACACACACAAATACACACTCACACACAAACACACACCCACATACACACACGCGCTCGCGTGCACACACACACACACACACGCGCGCGCTCGCGTGCACACACACACACACACATGCACATCATTGATATTTCATTATAACGTACCCAGTAAAAACTGCAGCATTTACATCATGTAAACGAAAAGGTGAACAGTCGGTTCAATTTTAACGTCATCTTTTTTCATGTTTGATATCTCCCCAAAAAAGCAACCGACGGCAGACAGACACAACAGAAATGAGTCGATACAGTAAATTGTTAACATCAAACATCATCGTCACCGTCGTTTACGGGTTCAACTTTAGGAAACAACTGCCATAAAAGCCACGCGCTGGTCCACCCATTCAGTTTGGCTTTGGGCAGCTTTATGCAGCAGACACGACACCAGCACTAGTATTGTAACAGAGGTACAATTATCACACTAGTCGAACTATCGGAAGTTGTATTGTTACCCCTAAGAATGTTCCTAAAAGTATTTTGGTTGCCCCCCAAAAGCATGGAATTGTAATGATAAAATACGCAGTGGGTATGACGATCAATGCAGGCGCCACGACGGACGTCCAAGGTAGGATGTACGCGTATCAAGGACAGAAAGAACACTTTCTTAACTTGACTATTGTTTACCCCTACAAATTGTCACTATGAAGTCAATCCTGATCTGTGCACCGACAACAGTCGTCATATTATTGGTGATGTCAGTCCAGACGACTGCCACTGCAGTAAGGTCAATCACGTGACGCACCAACAGAGGTGGCGTAGTGTTTAGAAGATCGACCTCTCAAAGGTCAATCACGCGACGCATCAACAGAGGTGGCATGGTGTTTAGATCGTCGACCTCTCAATCGAGATAATTGTTATTTCAAAGCTTGGTAAATTTGGTTAGATCCACGTTGCTTCAGTTCACTCGGGTGTATCTATGAGTACCTAGCTAACGACAAAGGTGTGTATACGAATAGTATTCGCGCAATAATTGCAGTGTGGCTTAATTCTTCCCAGAGAAGTCTCTATGGTGTCCGAGTGAACACGTCTGACATAGGTTTAAGTAATCCTAAAACTGGATACCGTGCTGTATATAAGAACATAATGCATTTTAACTGAATGCTTTATAACTTTAGCCCTACAAGGACAAACAGCGGGACGCTGACCGTATTCATAATTTCATACCCACCAATCCAGTCTGGAAAAGAACAGGCGTTTAGCCCTTGTGTTTCGTCGCCCGGTAAGAATCCTTATTGTACTCACACCTATTTAATATACACAGCTACCCCATGATGGGCGCCAGTGGCACGCGCGGTCGTACACGGGCGCTCGTACATACCAGCGCACTAGTAAGTCTACTTAGCACGCGTCCAAGTTAACAACACAGACAGCGACGATACAACGTCGCTATGCTGTGTTATGTGAGATCAGATTAAATGTGTTCCTGGCTGATTGTGTTACGTATTCCAATTTAAATCTACTCCGTTAAGTGATCGCCAAGCTTGATCTTTAGTGTTCTTTCTTCGTTGATGCAGCAGTCTCAGATCCGATTCAGTAAACGGCAGTCTGCGGGCCGTAGGTCTACTCACATAACTTTCCAATGATGGCCGCGCGTCATTTTGATAACTTTCTTTTTCCTCCGTAATAATTTATCTTCGCAAAAAACTGGTATTTACTGTTCACTTAATGTCCGCATTCTACCACTGCTTCATATTTCACCTGACAACGTGCATTGCAATAGTGTTACGGAAGTGATTAATAAGTACTGTACTTCAATCTCCCCCTATCTCCAGGTGTAAATGTTTAAGTTATTGTATGTTGCTTGTAGTTTCCTTTGTTTGTATTTTCCACTGGGAGGAAGTTGCTTTAAAAGCTGTTGGTCTCGCGCATGTTACACATTCTGCTACAAGGACTACCAGTAGTCAGACAACCCCGCTGTTCGCAATCGTCTTCCCGGCTGTGGAAGTCGTATTTAGCAAACCGTGTTTGTACAGATACGAGAAGTGACATGCCGTTGACTAGCCTCCGCGATAGCACTGGCGATGGTGCACTGGCGATGGTGCACTGAACACACAGGGTTGTGAATGTGACTAGTTTAAAGTAGTAATCCAACACTATGTGACAATGCAGGTAGTCAAATTGACTACCTTCTGCATTGTAATATGTACTACCCTCATAGTAGAAATGACTACATTATTAGTCAAACTGACTACACAATACCTGGTCATAATGACTACTTTGTTTGTTATATCAGACTACCCTCTGGTGACAATGACAATGACAATGACTATGAGTTTTATTTCCCTACGACCCCTTGCGGAGTATGAGATAATTTTTCTCTCTACAATACATTTTAATAGAACATATTGTATTAAGAACATCTATACCTATATTGTATACATCATATTTACAGTATATAAATCATAAACAACACACAATGCATAAAACGTTCAGTGACCTTACTGCATTAAGTATTTCCAATAATTTTACAATCAATAGTGCAAACCAAGTGATGTAAAATAAAACAAACCACGTATTACAGTAAGTATACATGTATTACACAATCTGAGTTCAATTACAAGTAATTATATGACTAGTATGCTATATCTGACTACCTTATGGTCATAACAACTACTTCATTATTTTGGTCAAAATGACCGCCACCATACAAAGTCATTTACAACTGATCAGATGAGTTGTATGTTAACAACTCGGTGTCAGTGCAACAGGTATGATAGAGATTACTGGTTATAGCACCTGGTATTTGGGATAGCTCCTGGTTTGGGGTATAACAGTATATAAGTACATTATTTGGTAGTGGAACATTGCGGTATTACAGCATGTCGAACCTACTATAGAATCATACTACTATTTCATATACAAAACAATTGGACCGTTTATTACAATGACTGCTAGTATAGCACGTGGTTTTGTAGATAGTACTTGTTTACGATCCCTAAATAAACAGGTATATATTATTTTACAATGGAATAGTATAACACTGAAGCAGTTTGTTGAACCTGCTATATCAGAGTACCGAAATAGTTCACATATAAGTGGAACCGCTTACATTGGGAACAGTACCACAAATGCTGCATAAAAGCCTTATGCACAAAATAATGTACCCATATCACAAAACACAGGTTCAGGTAGATATTAACACGTGACATTATTGCATCAAGTTAGACAAGATGTCTGGCACATATGTGTATTGAATATTGTCATGATAAATCACTTCTTATCAGAAGCTTGGACAGGGTTGGTAGCCTTGGTGCCATTTGTAATGCTGATCTTTTCTTCTTGGCATTCATCGGATTCTACCCGGCAGTTAGCGAAACCACATCCGTTTCATCACGAAGACGCTTGTTCGTCTTCTCATGATGATCGTGTCCTCGGCACCCGTCATCACCTTCTCAGTGAAAAAGAATATTTTTGGGCACAAAGTGGTATGGAAAATAACGTTGAACACTGCAAACCCTGCATAAGGTTTCAGGCAGATGGCCTGTCTAGAGCTCTTGCCGTCTATGTAGACCGCGGCATTGGGATCCAGTGGAGTGCAAAGGAAGAACGGAACACATTTTGTGTGCTGCAGAAAAAAACGACTATATGACACATTCTAGCATAAGCTGTGACACAGCATATTACAATGTAATTGCAAATATTTTGTAAGTTGCTGATGTTTTAGTTGGACATTTCCTTCATGCAGTAAAGTATCAGTCTATTTAATGACCTGGAGCAGATGTGACAGGTTTAGGTTACTCAGCAGTAGATTTATGACGAGTAAGGTACCTCTGTCTACAGGAATCACTGGCGTTATTTCTGGTACACCGTGATAAGTTTAGTACTTGATTAAACCACCATTTTTATCAGTGATGAAAATATCTTAGTTCTTGATAACGTTTCTTTCTGCGCATGCGTAAGGCGGGAATACGAAATTACTACCCCAGCATGGTCAGCGTGACTACCTCAGTAATCACAGAATGTAATGCATTAGAAAAGTAGTAGAACCGACTACGCTATAACAACCCTGCATTTCCAGTGTACGTTTCTGAGCCGCATCGCAAGAAGCCAAGAACACAAGTCCACGGGTTGGCCACTGCATTTTAATACCGGCATTGTTTCTCAAAATTCCTTCAATCATTAACTTATGGAATATTTTGACACTTTGATGGTATTTATTGATGTCCAGCACGCGTGTGCAGACCTATAATTTCAAAGAAACCAATCGGCAAAGGATGCTTGAGTCACTCAGCCACCCTACTCTCCACGGTCTGACGCCGGTGTAATAAATAAACGTGTAAGCACAAGACTCTCTGTACGAAGCGAATATGTTTAAAAATAAAATCGACACATACCTTAAAAGGGCGGGATACACGTAGATAAAAAGTATTGCAGTCTCAAAAAGCCAAAAGGCTTCCTTGTCCACCTGCCATCTAGAGTTAATTTTATGGATGGCAATATTATCTTGTTAAATCTTAAGGCTACGAACAAGAACGCTTACTCAAGTTGAACAAAAGCAACAACGTAGGCCGATACATCTACGAACTTAACGTTTGAATAATGTCGAACGTGTGTGTGTGTGTGTGTGTGTGTGTGTGTGTGTGTGTGTGTGTGTGTGTGTGTGTGTGTGTGTGTGTGTGTGTGTGTGTGTGTGTGTGTCAGTGCGTGAGTGAGTGTGTGTGTGTGTGCGTGTGGGTGTGTGTGTGGGTGTGCGTGCGTTTGTGTGTGTGCGTGTGTGCGTGTGTGCGTGTGTGCGTGTGTGCGTGTGTGCGTGTGTGCGTGTGTGCGTGTGTGCGTGTGTGCGTGTGTGCGTGTGTGCGTGTGTGTGCGTGTGCGTGTGTGTGTATGGTGTGTGTGTGTGTGTGTGTATGTAAGTATATATTTACCACTTAAACACTTCATTGTACATTTAATCGGTTTAAGTCGCCGAGAAAACAAGTCCTCCTTCAAACGTCGCTCCTAACGATAGTTCATCTGATGCGCCGGCAGATTCGATAACAACTTTATGGGTTTGTGGACGAATGTGGTCGTGGGCGAATCTTGCTGTCACTGGTTGTAACTCTTCAAAATAGGACCACTTCGCTCGATCCCAAGGCAGTGCGGCGGCAAATTTACAACCGCTGATCGAGATCGCTGCCGTCGCGTCGCGGGCAGGTCGGTGGAGCTGTGTTGCCTGCTCGCGACCTGCGACGGCATTAGGGGATCGTAAAGACGAACCGACGCCTTCGCAGCGGCTGCGAGAGCAAGCTTTAGTGTTGATATCATGTCGCGCTTCGTCGGTCACCCTCGTAATGGCGTATTCAATGCGGAGAAATGGGCGAATTATGACTATAATGAAAATCGAAACAGCGATGATTGGTGATAAGGCGGCGGCGGTGACGGGGCAGCTGAGTCAGGGCGACCTCGGCTGTGGTCGGGTCCAGACGGGACTCCGGTCTAGACGTACACGGCCACATGTGAAGTTCGCACACAAATCTGCAGGAATGTTCTTCTCCTCCCCTTTCTTCTCTTGCTGGGTGGAGGCGACATCAGTCGGTCTGTTTCGTCTTCTCCACGATGTTTCTCTAACTATCCAGACATTCTGCTAGTTTGTTCCACTCGGTTGTTCATCCTTGCAATTTCATAAGCTCTTGACACTCTCTCTCCCTCTCTTTGCATAGAAATGTCGGTCTTTCTGGTTTTCTACTTCCATACCTGCCTTATTAATATTGCCTCATATATTCTCCAGGAAGGAGCATTGTGATGCGCCTTGGGGTTACGTGAATTAATAAATAAACGAATTTATGAATTTTCAAAGTGTGCAAATGTCGTTAAACACAATTCAGGATTACGTACAGTCGAATGAGCAAGATAAAATGTGTTGACAACGCATGCTAAAATACTTAATTGACACGTTGGTCAGTGGTTCTATATGCCGAGATAGTGAACGTGTCCCATAACATTATGGTTTCACGTTAAGATAAGATAAGATAAGATAAGGTAAGATAAGATAACATAAGATAATGCTTTCTTGTCTCAACTATGGAGTTGAGAAATTTGTTTCGGGTGAGAACAGACATGACTGCGGTATGTACATAAAACCATAAAATCAATCGATAAAAACAGCAGATAAATAATAAGTGATACATGCATACACATTACTTATTCTAAGACGACAATGACGCTGTGGCAGCAGGCAGCATGAATTAAGTTGTTTAATGGACAGTGGCACGAATGTTTATTTGTGTCTATTAAGCCTGCACCGAGGAGTTCTATATCGTCTGCCAGATGGCAGGAGCTGAAATTCATTATGCAGAACATGACTGTCTTCTTAATGTCTGTTAAAAAGGGACACACACACACACACACGCACGCACGCACGCACGTACGCACACACACACTGACATACACACATACACACATACATACGCACACTGACACACACACACATACACATACACACATACACACATACACACACATGTACGCACGCACACACACACATTACACATACACGCACGCACGCACACACACACTGAGACACATACATACACACACACGCACACACTCACTGACACACACACACATACACACATACATACACACACTGACACACACACATACACATACACACACACATACACACACGCACGAACGCACGCACACATACTGACACAAACACACACACACACATACACACACGCACACGCACGCACGCACACACTGACACACACACACACACACATACATACGCATACCCATATACACACGCACGCACACAAACACATACACACACACACATACACACAGGCACACGCACACGCACGCACGCACGCACGCACGCACACACTGACACACAAATACACTCACACATATACACACACACGTACACACGCGCACGCACGCATGCACACACACTGACACACTAACACACACACACACACACACACACACACACACACACACACACACACACACACACACACACACACACACACACACACACACACACACACACACACACACACACACACACACACACACACACACACACACACACACACACACACACACACACACACACACACACACACACAATACACACTCACACACAAACACACACCCACATACACACACGCGCTCGCGTGCACACACACACACACACACACACACACACAAATACACACTCACACACAAACACACACCCCCATACACACACGCGCTCGCGTGCACACACACACACATGCACATCATTGATATTTCATTATAACGTACCCAGTAAAAACTGCAGCATTTACATCATGTAAACGAAAAGGTGAACAGTCGGTTCAATTTTAACGTCATCTTTTTTCATGTTTGATATCTCCCCAAAAAAGCAACCGACGGCAGACAGACACAACAGAAATGAGTCGATACAGTAAATTTTTTTCACCAGTCGAACGTCGACCGACCATCTCGCGATAACAATCTTCCCTATAGCGACGGCGTCTAAGACCTTCACTAATCGTGTTTGCTGCCAGGCTTCGATCGAAAGATGTTTTGTGAAAAGTCGCGACACGTTCTTTGAGCCGAGGTTCGACTCGCATTCCGACGGCGAGCCTAATCGCGTTAGTATCACGTCATTTCCCGTAACTCGATGTCGCGCGGCGGTCGCCCGAGAACACAGGCGCCGGCGAATTATGGATCGGTGAATTATCGTGTTTTTGACAAGCCATCAAGTGAGCGACCAGGGAGCCTACAGACTCGTCTTGTACACAGAGAGCAGGTCTCTGCAGAAAAAGCACCAGACTTTGCAGCTTTGTGGAATTCTGATGTATAAATGCATCGCTAATTTTAGGATACCATATCCGAGGTACAGAATTCCAGCGAAAAAGACCGCCAGCTTTTTAATGTTGGGGAAAGAGGAAGACGAACACGAAAACAATGAATTTATGCGGACATGCTAAGAATACTGGGCGTGCTAATGTAATATTACTACAGACGACTTTATTGTTGCATCGACAGGTGCGAGTTACGTTCCAGCGTGACGTTTGGTTAGACACGAACCACGGGCACCGCACGCACAGCAAGCGTACGTGTAAGCCGGGACCACAAACACGACCTCTCAGATCGACCGGCGGTGCTAATAGGATCTTCCCGCTAAAGTTAGCCACCGTCTTCGCACACAGAACTCTATTTCGCCATTTGATCATTAATTGTGCAGACAACGGAAAGACAGCAATGGATGGCACAAAGCGCGCGACACGGCGAGATTTGCCGTGGGGTGACGGAGCCGCTCGATAGCAGCAGTCAAGGCCGCTGTAGTGGCTTCATCCACGCTGTCGGCGGCACAGGCGAAGATGTTTCGCTCCGGCGCTCACTCGCCGGGGGACAGCAGCCGTGTGACTCCGACGTGGGACGACTGAAGACGGGTGCAATGGCTCCACTCCTGTTTACGTGTCTCCTGGTAAGTATGGAGATAGCCGCACTCGGGCAACTTACGTTTAGGCATTATATATGTGTAGGTACTGGTAGGTGAATATTGAATTGGTTATATACTTGTTGATGGCATGTCTGTTAGACCTTTCGAAAGTTTGCGAGGACAACATTTGTAATATGCGATACGCGTTAGATAAGCTACGCTAGTAATCGCACGCATACACACAGGCTCGCTTGCACGCACGCACACAGACACACAGGCACACAGGCACACAGGCACACAGGCACACAGGCACACAGGCACACAGGCACACAGGCACACAGGCACACAGGCACACAGGCACACAGGCACACAGGCACACAGGCACACAGGCACACAGGCACACAGGCACACACGCGCGCGCGCACGCGCGCACACGCGAACACGCGCACACGCGCACACACGCACACACGCACACACGCACACACGCACACACGCACACACGCACACACGCACACACGCACACACGCACACACCCACACACGCACACACGCACACACGCACACACGCACACACGCACACACGCACACACGCACACACGCACACACGCACACACGCACACACGCACACACGCACACACGCACACACGCACACACGCACACACGCACACACGCACACACGCACACACGCACACACGCACACACGCACACACGCACACACGCACACACGCACACACGCACACACGCACACACGCACACACGCACACACGCACACACGCACACACGCACACACGCACGCACATTGGACGGAAAAAGGCGGTCGTAGTTTCCCAAGAAGACACCACTTCTATTAGTTGTATTTGCATCGGAGCAACACATTCCTGACAAAAGGGTGGACGGTATGTAAAAACTGATACATATTGCTAATAAACTGTAGTGAATTATGAAAACGCCTTTAATTAGATCTAATTATTTTACTGGTGGTAGCAATTGCTTGTAAACAACAAATTACGTTAAAGTAATAAAATATAACAAAAACGAAATGCTAGAATACATCTCATGTATGTGAATAGCGTGGACATACTGACTGACGGTCAAGGAGTACTGAGTGGAGGACAACAACTACTTATTTTATTAGTAAACATTAAATTGTAACACGCCATGTTTCCGAGTGAAACAACCGCATAAAGACGCTGGCAATGATACCAAGAAATAGCCATGCCATAAGTGAACTATTAAATGGTGTAAGAATACCGAGAGGAAGACTTAGCGGAAGACCGAAAATAAACTAACGTATATCCACGTATTGTGGAGTAACAACTAAATGTATCAGCTGTAACCAATGCAGTTGCTTTATCTAAAACAAAATATTGTTAGAATACTGAGAATTAGAACTAAATGACGTGATCATTCTGAAATACTAAACACTAAAATGGCCTGTGAAGGCCAGGAGGAACAGCAGACCGACATGGTGCGAAGACAGATCTAGAAAGACAATGTATGGTGAACGATAGTGGCAAAGGAGCAACTGCAATGAACAACACTTGTGAAGACGGTGCAAAGCAGCACATGAAAGACGACAGTCAGTTGTGTGGTTTCTTCCCAGGCGACGAAACAAGGCAGGCAAATAACACGAGGAGTAGCGCGCGAAACCTTTTGAAGTGTTCTTGAAGATGGACCAAAGAACAGGCGGCATTAGCTGCTTTGCTTTGAGCTCAGCCCCCACTAATCACTTTCAGCACAACACATCGACAGCTCGTCATTGATGTAGAAGTAATACCAAGTGTTTATTTCTAAGAATTATCGGCGATTTTCCTTCGCTTGCTATATTGACGTTTGACGTATAGTAGGTCGGGCTGACCTATGTACGGTCTTACGCTGAACAAATTACACCCGTTGAAGATAGCTCCCTCGTGTGTCATAATTTTCGATCGGGGAATGAACCATATTTGTCAAGGAAACGAGACGCTCTCTCGTATCAGGAAGACAGAGTGTGCGTGGAGTAAAGGCACCTTTTTAGGTACAAACACGATTTGATCTACTGGTTTTATTGATGGCAAAATCTGTTGACACATCCGCATACATGCACATCTTAACTAAGGAATTGTGGAATTACAAAACCTTATTTACAATACAAAACAAAACACTAAATAAATAATTTTAGTAAGGGTCCTACATTTGACGCAAATGTCGTCATGTGGGGAAAATCGCAACCCCGGTGCGCTTTGCCACAATAATTCGACTATATTAACCTAGTTTGTTCCGCAACAATCTCTGGGCCCTATATCGTTTAAGGCAGTGTTCAGACAAACACTGTTACCCTATTAAAACATCATTCCATGGGCATGACTCGTGTTTATTTGTTAACTGACAAACTTTCATATTCATATCTTAATCGGAATCGCCGTCGTGGCAGGTGTAATACGGTCCACCAGGAGTGCAGTCCTCGTGGGCCTAGTTGCCGCAATCATGACACGCAGTCAACTGCTCCCTGCTCCAACGGAACGTCTCGCCACAAGCACAATGCATGAACACTGGTCGTTGTCATCGTCTTCTTCTTCCTAGTTGTCATCTCCGCCCATTGCCTTCTTTCTCCAGTTTTCTTTCTCTTGGATACAGTCACTGACGATGGGCCAGCAACGACATTCGTTTAATGTGCTTCTTTATAGTCTGTTCCTCTACCCTCAATTAACCAGCGCACCAATTTCTAATAGGAAATCTACTGTGTTGAACGTGGGAAAATTGGAAATTGTTGAATATGAAACGGTTTTGCTGTTAACTGAGCCGGCCTCGGCATTTAATGCCGATAAACTATGTTTTGAAACTGGATGTTTTGTTTACCATTTGAACATCCTCCGGGGCGTATCTTCCAAATTGCGAACGTTGTTATGGACTTATTAAACAAACTTAATATAATCTTAAGATGACTATGTTAATCGATACTTGAAACACCAGAAACATAGCTTCTCCTTTTAATAATAAACAATTATTTTATATTTTATTGCTGTAGCACAATATTCAAAATTATGTATCGTGGTGCTTCACAACATTTTGGGACAAAGCCTCCCCCCGGTGCTCTTTTTGACATTTAGTATAGCAAGATAAAGAGGACAACTCAATAGCTATTTACCATTTGGGAATACACAAAATATTTACGCTATAATATCGTTTAAATGTGTTTAGTTTCTTACACAAACGTGGCCGAAACATTCTAATTGATATAACGTACTTGGAGTCTTTTCAAGTGGGACTGGTTTGGCATCGTGCTGTAAACATTGATCGGTAAAGTTCGATCTGCCTAGATGACGGGGTGCGCTTTACTCCTGGGATGCGCTTTACCCCGGGAGTGAGCTTTACCCCACACTACTCTATAAGCTGAAGGCGCAGTGTATATAGATCGATATTTGACGTCATGCTGGGCGTGTTCCTGTTTTTAAGAGGATTATCCTTTTCAAAGAACACAGAGTCTGAAGCAACGCGTTGTGTCATGCACATCGATATTTGCAGTGTGTGAACGCGTTTTATACAAAACTGGTTTTCTCGAATCATCAAAATAATTTATTTGGATACTTAGTAATCTCATGGTACGAAACAATGAATTGCATTATGCTAGTATAGACATAAAAACTAAACATTTTTAGTATTGTTTTCCTTGAAACTTGACCGACGCCGGCCCAAATAATCTAGAAGTATGTCCGGTGATTTCACCGAAACTAAATGTAAATTTGTGAGAAAGACTTAACCTGCTGTAGCGGATACTCGATAGCTTCATGTTTTCATGAAAAGAATCTAAAATGAGACGAAGGGTTAGTCAAGTATCCCGTCTTTACTTGCACATCGGTAGTTTGCGATATGGTTAAAATGATTTATGATGAGTTATATCTACAGAACCTTTAACTCTCATCTCGGACGTCGATTCGATTTACTTGTGTATCTGTTAATCGTCATCTTTAGTGCTTACCATATTTAAAGTATAAATGTAAAACGCAAAAAGTGCAAAGCCTAATAACATACCTAAGATTTAACTTGTATTTG
>OZ023217.1:3255054-3287554 GCA_963995525.1 Escarpia spicata
CTGTGGGCCGCTGCAACCATTGCGTCTGTGTATTTAACTGTTTGTTGAATAATTTCCATTATGCTAAGATAACACACGCGTACGCATACAAATGCGCACACATAAGTACATACGGATTGATACATTAGTTGACACACAGATACAAACGAAGACGCATGAATACACGCACGCACACACACACATACACACGCACGCACGCACGCACGCACACACACACACATACACCGCCTATTGTAATTACCATGCTGTACCAGTATTCAGTTATTCTATGACTACTTTGATCTAATCTGCTTTAAAATAAAATGGGTTCGAACCGAAACGAATAATTGATAGCCACACTCCTGGCGCGTCTTAATTCGTCCTGTACGACTTCCATATTGAACCTGTTTCATGAAGCGGCACTTCCAGATAACGACGTTATTCCGCAACTAGTTGAGCTGCACCGTCGTAAATGCACTGACGAAATTGGCGTGGCGCATTCGACCCGAGCACAGGATCGCTGGCTTTATGGCCCGCGTGTGATAATAGCGCCTTTTGCCGATTGTTTCCGTACAATGTCATCCAGACGGACAACATGTTTTATGTGTTGTGTCCGTTTGGGCGCATATAAAGTATGTACGACGATATGCTGAACAAATTGGTTAGACAGTTAGAGTCTAACATTACTGTTGCTCGCATGCGGATAAATATAGGTCTACTTTGGGCAATGGACAGTTTTGTAGTTATTCTTCCTGCCTATTGTTAATTGGGTTTATTTCCACTGTCCGGCTTCAAGTGTTTTTTCCTATTTGCATGTAGATCGCCTAGCTTGGCCACACGTCGTTACACTACACTCTTAATGAGCGGGTATCACATATGTCCTGCCAAAGTGAGAGGGTGGGCCATGCTGCTCCTTACTCTGTGGCTCTCAACTAAGAAAGGGTTTATTTTTCCTGCATCAATGTATTGATACGGTAACATATGGAGGAGTCTGGCGGTATTTTCTCACCACAGCCAGGATCTCTGTCTGTCCGTTTCCTTTCTTGGACCCTTGGGCTCTGATCTATCAACTCCGACCTATCATCTGGCGATGTATTAAAAGCCACCAAGGTAGCTATTTAGAATTAATAACGTACGTGTTTACTGTTCACCCGATATGCAGTATGCCTGTCGAAGAAATATGTAAACAATGAACAAATTGAGTGGTTTGTCATTCTCCCGAGGACGCCGTTGTGGCATTACTTTCGCGTTGCCGGGAATTATCAGTTTAGCTATGTATATAATGTCATAATTGGCGGTTGTATAAATTAAATGGTAAGCGAAAACGAGTTTAAGATCAAACATATTTAATGATGATATATGTTGTGCTTCGTTTGTTGCTCCGCAATGTAAACTATTAATATATAAATTATTATACCTCGAGCTAAATAATTAATACCATTACCAAGTATTAACAATTGTCTAAACAAATATAAATAACGTACACCAGCGTCAATTAATTGGAGCGTTGGACAGCAATATACATCGAATCCCATCTCTGACGCAGCCATTGCTGCTTCTGCTGCGCTCGATGTGAGATTCCTTAATGATGACGCATTATGGAAATCTCCGAAACATCGACTTTTTCCATTTTAAATATGTATCAAATCACCAACGCAATATCCGGTCTTGTCGTTATTTATCGTTGCTATTTTACGTCAACCCGTAGATTAATATATAAATTATGATAGAAACATGTGTTTGGATAGGTTACTATGGTATCCGCTCGGTATTGGCATACGTTCAGCATCGAGTACGCAAATAAAGTGTGTATGTGTGCGTGCGTGCGTGCGTGCGTGCGTGTGTGTGTCTGTGTGTGTATGTATATATTTATATATATGTATATATAAATATATATATATATATATATATATAAACGCAGCGCTCGCAGCAACAGTTTCGTGTGTACACTTTACGAAGAGCACAACTGTGTAGCCATTTTGCTGCTCCAATATCAAAATGGTCGACACTTGTCGATATTGAATTTGAAGCATACGACTACAGTGACGTTTCTCAATGGAATTTACGAAACACGTGTCGTGAATAATTCACGAAATTGTGATATTTAAGAAGATGACGTCCTCATAAAAACTGTCTGCCTTTGTCTAGGCCTATTTTTTTTACACATGCACGCACGCACGCACGCACTCACCCACGCACGCACACACATGCTCGTGCATACGCACACGCACACTCACACTCACGCTCATACGTACCGCACACACACACGCACACACACGCACGCACACACACGCGCGCGCGCACACACACACACAAAACACGCAAACACGCAAACACGCAAACACACACAAACACACGCGCATTCATATTGTATATTATTTCGACTAATTGTGGACAAGCTGGTAATTAAATCATTAACCTACTCACTCATTCCCACACTCACACTCCCTCTAGTATTCCGTCGATTACCATCACGTTAGCGTTGCGCTCACTCAAAGTTCTGCATCGCACTTGTGGTCACCCGAGGACAAGACAAAACCTAATCATGATGCTTGGCGGGTAGACCTTGTCGCGCGTAGATTGCCTCCTCTGTGTCCACGGGCCGGACGTAATGGAGTTAACCGTAAATTGCGGCTATCACCGTTCGGCTGTTGGCGACAGAGCCGTAGCTGTGTCGATTCACACCGACGATTCTATCTCTGCATTATTCACGTGGCTAGCTTCGATCGTGTGACACAAGCATTTGTCATTCGTGTAGTCGGTCACTGGCAATTTATGTGACCATTCAAACTGATGTGATGTGATATTCACCGGTTACTGACAGAAGCGGCTGGCTGATGGAGGTGTGACAGATTGCTAGTTCGGAGGGCGTGCCAACCGGTAGATCGACCAAACTAGAAGTCGTACCAACCCCATGGAGTATACGTTCTCTTCTGGTCTTCATCACCTCCGCATACCCATCTAAGAAACCTCACCCGTGTGCCGGTACTAAGACACTCGAAACGTATGTTCGTGGACCGAAAACATGCGAACTGTTCTCCATAAAAAACCTGGCTTACATAGCAAAATCACAATTGACTTGACGCAGAGAAATAATTTCATCAGAAGGATTGTGTTAGCAGATGCTACCGCAGTGGTGCCCCAGGACAGCATTTCGTCACTGAAATTCCTGTTGATTTCTTGCCAATGTCACACAATGCCATTAAATCAATGCAGGAATTTGCAGATTAATATTGTGTAATACTAGAGACAACATATATACGTTGATTAAGTATTGTATGTATTATCATGTGTGTCTGTGTGTGTGAGTGTGTGTGTGTGTGTGTGTGTGTGTGTGTGCGTGCGTGCGCGTGTGCGAGTGTAAAAGGAAGACGTTATCGTAGAACTACACGCAATCATCTCTTGGTAAATTACATGTATCATGTAACAATGTATTCCAAATGCTCCTGCAATTGATTGCCCATATATCGTAGTGCCTGTTAAATGTTTATTTGCTATACTTTATCAAACTGTCAAACTGTCGTACGTAGTTTTTGATTTAAATTTATCGCTAGAATTGAAAAAAAAGGAAAAATAAAGTGCTGCCTCTGCCAATCATAATAGCGACATTCAGTGGCATTCTCGCATTAGAAAACACTGAGTAAATATGCTGGAAGGTCACAACAACGTTTGGAAACTGTTAATGTTATCTGCACAATACTATAGTTTAGATGTGTATAAATCGAGTTACATTCTTGCCTGATGTGTCTGAAATAAAATGTTGTATTGATTGAATACTGAGAAGAGAGAGCGGGACAGAGAGAGGGACAGACACGGGTGGAGAGGGAGAGGGGGAGAGGCGGTGACGGCGAGGAAGAAGGAGAAGGAGAAGGTGACGGAGAGGGAGAGGGAGAGGGAGAGGGAGAGGGAGAGGGAGAGGGAGAGAGAGGGAGAGGGACAGGGAAACACTGTCCCTAAAGTCCCAAGGAAAATGACGAGCGGGTGGATATGTGAATTTCTTTTGAGCGTTTTGCATGGGACAAGTTGGTGCAGTGAATGTTGAATGTTCTACTGCATTAGATATTTCAATAAGCAGCAGTAATTAGATGCCGGTCGGTCAAGTGTCGGCGCAGTAATCCTGCCGCCAGGCAACGTAACTGTGCAATGGAGTCTTCCCAATGTTTTTGATGGTTTTTATAACTTGAAGGGCTATTGAATCATAAACCGCATGATGCCACTCTGGCATCATGGAGGAATTTGAAATATCCAAGATGGCCGCCATGACGTGAAATATGTATAAAATTGATCATAATTTCACTGCCATTCCACCTAGATACTTACTTTTTTGTTTATAAATATTCGCTTTATCACCCGAAAAATTCAATGGATTAATTTGTAGTAATGTACGCCAACGATATATAAGGGTAATCAAGTATGGCCGCATGGCAGCATTATAGTGAAAAATATCAGTATACATATATTCGTTAACATAACATAATATATAGCAATTGTCAACTTATCTCGACTGAATCTTCGACCCTCTTTGTTCGTGGAGCAAGTCGGTGGTGTAAGCTGGTGCCAGTCCGTGTTGAGCACGATACGTCAGTAGCAAAATTGCGTAATGAATGTGTTGCTTCACGGGAAGCCAGTGAATGACTTGGAGGGAATGACTTCAACTGTGGTGCTGCAGTTGCATTTCGCTTTGTCGTCTTAGCCAACCACGTTTCATTTTTGACAGCTGACATGCTTTCATCATGTAACGTTTTAACACACAAATGGTGTCGCTTCTTCCATGATCACAGCCATTGAAGCTTTCTGGTTTCTAAGTTTATGTTTTAACTATTTATTTTCGTGTCTCAGGCGTCTCAAAACGTTTGGTGTGAGTAGTCAGCTGTGATTGAAAGCGTTCTGACCTTCTCTGTTACAGTGTGGTACGGCAGCGTGTCTGTCCGTGACAAAAGGGAAATTTAACAGAGTGGTCAAAACTGCCTCTAAAATAGTTGGAAAAGAGTTGCCCTCCGTGGATACTCTCTACCAAGAGCGGCCAATCAGACGTGCTGGTCACATTGCACGTGACACATCCAACCCAGCAAACTATCTTTTCACCCTGCTTCCGTCGGACCGCCACTATAGCGCACTGGAAACTCGCACCTCACGCTTCGGCGGAAGTTTTTATCCACAGGCTGTCAAAGCCCTGACAGAGCTGTAAGACCAATTTACTGAGATGTAATCCATTTTGCTGTTTATTAGTTAGGGCTGTATCACCTTCTCAACTCTGTGCTTTTACGGTGTATCTCAATCTTACCAAGTATATTTCATTAGGTTTTAGGTCCTTAGCTTGACTGTGAGGCAATGAGGGAGTGATGGACGTGGGTGTGTGGGATGAGTGCGAGGATGTGCGGGCGTGTGTGTTTGTGTGTGTGCGGGCGTGTGTGTTTGTGTGTGTGTGTGTAAGTGTGTGTGTATGTGTGTGTGTGTGTGTGTGTGTGTATGTGTGTATGTGTGTGTGTGTGTGTGTGTGTGTGTATGTGTGTGTATGTGTGTGTATGTGTGTGTATGTGTGTGTGTGTGTGTGTGTGTGTGTGTGTGTGTGTGTGTGTATGTGTGTGTATGTGTGTGTATGTGTGTGTATGTGTGTGTGTGTGTATGTGTGTGTGTGTATGTGTGTGTATGTGTGTGTGTGTGTGTGTGTGTGTATGTGTGTGTGTGTGTGCGTGCGTGCGTGCGTGCGTGTGTGTGTGCGTGTTAATATGTATTGTCTATGTGATCTATGCTTACATTATTAGGTCATGTATTAGCTGTATACGTGTATAATGACGACTACGTGGGTGCAGGTTCAACACCGTAACATATTCATTTATTTGTGTATTTTACAGCATTGGCACATGGCAATAAACTTATCTTATCTTATCGTATCGAGAGTCCATTAGCTGCCAGTAGCTGCGATGCAATATCAGCATGTCTATTGACGGTCGCTCTAATGTCTATGGTACTTCGTTTTAACTCGTTCCTTCCATGTAAAAGGCACATGACAAAGGACATTCGAGAAAGTGATGAATAAGGAGGAGAAACACATCTAAGTCATCACAAATCACCTTTATGCAAGTTTCCCCTTCCATTACTGCTGCTACTACTTGTTGAAGAATAATAACGTCTGCCTCTTCGTGTGTCGTCTCGAGGTCACGACGCTTTGTTACAGTGCCTTTGAAGATCATCAATGGAATAGGAGACGGACCCATCATGTCTACCTTGCGCTTCACCGTGGCTCTGTGATAGATCGCTTTGAGTGTGTGACTCATCATAGATAATGGCGTCAGCTAACGTTTGTTTACAGTAACTGTGAGTACAGCCTTCTGGGATGGCAGTTGCAAATCGTAGTTTGTGACACCTGTTAGCCTGCTTTCCGATGTGAGAGGATCGTGCACAGCATTTAGTGTTGTAGTCATACTAGCGATCAAATATGATGTTCACGTAACTTGTGCTTAACTGTCGGAAAACTTAATTAAGTATACTGTTGACATCGTCTTGTACAGTACCATGAGCTGACCCGTGAATAATCCATGACACGGCTCACCCATCGACGATTGTCTTTGCAGCAGTTGGAAGTGTTCTAGGTGAGTGTTCCACCTGTAGATTCCGTTTCAAACTTGATTTGGATTTTATAATCCTCATATCACCATTGTCGTCAAACATGGAAGACGGCAAGAGTGTCAGTTCAAGGAGAATACGTCACTCATATTGCGTGAATTCTACATTCCCATGAAGCGAGAGTAGATTAGATTCGTGTCAATTACTTATTTTGTTGCGCCTCTTGCTGATCGACATGGTAGCGACCTTGTTTGATAAGGATTCATTGAAACTTTCCGGCCAGCTAAGTTCATATTGTTCCATCCGGTTACTGCCAATGGCGACGCAGTTGTCAACATTCACATAATCTGCAGCTATTCTCCCAGAAACTATGTTGACAATGTCCTGAGAGTAATCATCACTGTTAAGCGGATCAATGCAGCTCTCCAACATTTGTCTAATGATCTCCCTGTACGTTGCGCCAGATTGAATGCGGCCCGACATATCTTCGTTGTGGGTTGTTGCTTGCTTTGTTGTATGCGACTCTCTCATGCTGGCAACTTCACTCTCAAGGCACCTGATTATGAGAAAAGTAAGTATTTGGGTGGAGTATCAGTGACATTATGATAGATTTTTACACATATTTCACGTCATAGCGGCCATCTGGGATATTTCAAATTCCTCAAGGATGCCAGAGCCGTATCATGCAGTTCATGATTCAGTAGACTTTCTACTTCTAAAAACCATAACAAACATTAGCTACATTCTACTGCACGGTTCAACCCAAAATCACTGTTTGGCGGCAGGATTAACAGGGGCTGTTTTGTAGTACGCAAGGATATTCTTCAAAACCAATCACCAGACTGCAACGAAATTAAGGGATATCAGGTTTTGGAGACTTTTTCTGAAAAATGGGATTGATCGTTTTCACAAATTCGCCACTGGATGTCAGATAATTAGTGTTTCGTGTGCTGAGAAATTTTAAAGAAAATGTGTCGTTAAATTTTCAACCCAGCCCCCGAAATGCATTCCTCTGCAAGAGGATGGCGATCTACGGACTAGCAGAGCACATGTTTAAAGAAGATGGGGTGGGATTCGTAGATTTATGGGGTTACTTTGTTGGGAGGGAAGATATGTACATGAGAGAAGGCCACCATCTAAGTGGAAAGGGGCAGCAGTTTACTCAGAGATCTTGCTGTAATATGTTGATAGTGGGACAGGCTGCATCTATTTAAACTAGATTTGCAGGGGGGATTCACAGAGAAGTCTAAAACTGGAGGCGTAGATAAAGACAGCACAAATAAAACAGCAAAGAACAGCCTGTAGATGCATTTATTTAAATGCAAGGGGCACAGTAAACAGTGAACAAGTGATTGAAACTGTATGGTAGAAGATAATGACCCTCAGATAATAGGTGTAACCGAATCATGGACCACTACTGATATATCAGATGACGAATTGGGACTGACAAGCTAAGTAATGTTTAGGAAACGTAGAATAGGAAGAAGGGGTGATGGAGTTATTTTATATATTAAAGAATCTATCCAGGCTTATGAAATAAAATTAGAAAGAGAAGCTGTTTGGTGTAACATAGTTACAGGAAACTCGACGTTAACAGTTGGGTTAGTTTACCGAAGTCCAAACATAAGCATATAAGAGAATGAAAAAGCACAAGTGAGCAAACGGGACTGTATTATTATGGGGGATTTTAACCACGGGCATATACAATGGAAATCTCTACAAAGTACGGGGAGTGAGGACCACAAGTTTTTAGTTCAAGTACAAGATAGCTTCCTTTTCCAACATGTGCTAGAACCAGCCAGGGGTGAGAATGTGTTAGATATAGTTTTGTCCTCATATAATTAATTAGTTGATAATGTCAAAATATGTGAGCCACTGGGGAGTAGTGATCACATCCAGATACTTGTTACCATCAAAGTAAAATCAGAAAGGAATAGTAAAAAGCAGTATAGGAGAAATTTCTACAAAGGAATATATAAGGACATGAAGAAATATTTAGCAAATATTGACTGGAACAACACACTGAAGAATAAGTCAGCAACAGAATGCTGGAATATCTTAAAGAGTGAAATAGAGTGCATCGCCGATAAATTTGTTCCCTTAAAAAACAAAGGAAATGGTCCAGAAAGAAATACTTATCGAAAGAAGCCATTAGAAAAATTAAGTACAAACAAACGATGTGGAAGTCGTATAGACGTATTGGAAATAACGAAGACTACAACATTTATAAAGAAGCACTAAACCAAGCTACAACTGAAATTCGAAATTCGAAGAGAAGCTACGAAAAAAATTTAGTTTGTAATATTAAACAAAACAGCAAGAGTTTTTATGCATATGTTCGGAGCAAACAGAACGTTCAGGATAAGGTCGGTCCTCTAGAAGATAGTGGTGGAAATATAATATCAGAGGGATTCTTAATGGCAGAAGACCTGAATGAGTATTTTAGTTCAGTGTTTACCAGGGAAGATATTAGTTCACTGCCAGTACCATAGGCTAAGTTCAAGGGGACAGAATCAGACTATTTAGGACAGTTAATTGTATCCCCGGAAATGGTAGCTAAGAAAATTATGGCTATGAAGGATAATAAATCACTTGGAGTAAATGGGATTCCGCCCAAACTACTATTGGAATTTTTAGAACAAATTAGCATTCCACTTGCAAAGGTTATCAACTTGTCATTAGAAGAGGGAGTGGTTCCTTTAGAATGGAAAGAAGCAAAAGGTATACCGTTATTTAAAAAAGGTTCCAGAAACAAGTCAGAGAACTACCGACCAGTGAGTTTAACGTGATTTGCAAAATTATTAGAAAGACTAATTAAAGATCACATGGTGGATTTTCTTGTTAAACATAACTTGTTAGACCCATCTCAACATGGGTTTCTAAAAGCGAGGGCATGCTTAACAAATATGTTGTGTTTTTCTGGAAGATATCACTCAGTGGGTAGACGAGGGATCACCAATATATATCATCTATTTAGATTTTCTGAAAACTTTTGACAAAGTGCCACATCAAAGATTATCGCTTAAACTAAAGGCCCATGGCATAGGAAATGGTTTAATTAACTGGGTAGAAAAATGGCTAATTGACAGATGACAACGGGTAGTAGTTGACGGGGAGGCTTCAAACTGGAAATCAGTTTTGGGTGGGGGACATGGATATGCTAGAAAGAGTACAGAGGAGAGCAACTAAAATTATACCTAAAAATAGGGTTTAACAACACTAGAGACCAGCATATTGAGAGGAGATCAGATAGAAGTGTTTAAAATATTGAATGATTATGAAAATATTGATAGAAATATTTTGTTCTCAGTTAAGAAAGATAGAAGGACCAGAGGACATGAAGTTACATCAGTAAAGGAGCAGTGTAGATTAGATATAAGAAAGTTCTCATTCTCGTAAAGGACTGTAAATGAATGGAACAGATTATCTCCTGATTGTGGTGGTGCTAGAATCGTGAATATGTTTAAAAATAAAGTCGACACATACCTTAAAAGGGCAGGATACACGTAGATAAAAAGTATTGGACTCTCGATAAGCCAAAACGCTTATTGAGAGTCCAATCTAAAGTTAATTGCCATCTAGAGTTAATTGTCTGGATGCCAATCTTGTTAATTAAATCTTGTTAAATATTTTGTAAACAAGGAACAAACGACGTCATGTGATGTTTCGGTTTTCAACAAAACGACGTAATATCATATTTATGCATGTGTATTGTTGAGTTAATTTATGACACCGAAATAAGAATAATTATTGTTGTTTATTGTGCGTGTTTAATGCATTTTAGTTTAGTTTGAAATAGCATCGAAAAGTACAGTTTCTGCGTGTAGGGCTTAATGTACTCTCGCCTTTCATTCACTGGACGCGAAATATGAGCCCCAGGCCTAACTGCTCTCATTCTCAACCTAATCCCGCAGTCCCATTAGGTTATTCTTTGATCTGAGTGCTCCTAAGTCCTCCTTTTTGACGTCCTGACTAGCACGCTTAACATGCTTGTGCAGTGACTTTCTTTCCGGGCTCAATATGGGTCGGCACAAGGAATAGCTTCCATTGTTTCTCTGCGCATGAGAGCTGCAGATTCCATGATGCAATTACTTCCCCACTAGGTGGCGTGATTGTGTTTCCGCTTCGCAGTTAAAACAAAAACAATGGCAATACAGTTTCCGTCCGTTTAAATATGCGTGGTCACAAAAAGTGAGAAAAAAATGAAGATATATATATTATATATATATATATGTATATTTATGTATATATATATATATATATGTGTGTGTGTGTGTGTGTGTGTGTGTGTGTGTGTGTGTGTGTGTGTGTGTGTGTGTGTGTGTGTGTGTGTGTGTATTGAGGCAGACAGATCGTGAAGACGTTTCGCGATTGACATGCAAATGAACGTATGTAAAGGTTTAACTACATCTATCTTGTTTTACTCCCCGTCCGTCTGCCCTTCTGTTTATTTATTTATTGATATCTACAACGTACACGTGATTATCGACATTACACTATACCATCATTTCCGGTCATTTCAGAAAAAAATCCTTCAAATGACAACTCGTGTTGAATACTATCGACATCTTGTCATTTGACATTTGTATTGAAGCCATTGTAAGCTTAACAACTGCGCATAAATCGTCACTTTACATAGTTTTTCACGTTATTTAGCAAACAGAAGAATTGATTTATGTTTGTGTAGTGCTTTCGGAGATTGCGAATAAAAATAGTGTCACTCCCAAAGGAGAAGGACATGCGAGAAACGGTGCTTTATGATGAATTGTTTATTTGTTCGTGTTAATCCACAGCATTTAAATTCCGAAGCAGCAGCTCGAATGCGGGAACACGGCTGCATTGAAAATACACAAATCACACGTTCGTGGGAAGTTGCATGCAGAAAGCTGTTCGGCTGGAACCATGATGGTGCCACTGGTTTTGCAAAACAAGGATAAATAACAGTGGTCGTGACATAACCGACGAAAATGATTAAATGAATAATTCAAGCGCATGATTCTTGATTGAACGTGGGCGTTGAATACACGAGTCATGTGTGCATTGTATGAATACACGTATTACAAATACAGAGGCATCGTTGTAGGGACAAGTAGAGCTACAAAGGCATCGTTATACAGTATTATTCTTAATATATATCAGCGATTTGGACGATGATATTACAAGCAAGGTGTTGAAATTTGCGGATTATACAACATGTTTTAGAAGGATTAAACGTGATGGAGATAGACAACATTTACAAGATGATCTTGACAGGTTGATAAAATGGTCTGAAAAATGGCAGATGTTGTTCAATTTTTTGAAATGTAAATGCCTCCACACAGGACATGGGAACGAAGATGTACAATATACAATGGGGGGTTCAGTACTAAGTACTACTGTAAAAGAAAAGGACTTAGGGTTAACAATTAGTGCCGATATGAAGGTTTCAGAGCAGTGCGGAATTGCAGCTTCAAAGGGAAATCAAATACTTGGATTAATTAGGCGAAATATAGCGTATAAGGAAAAAGAACTAATAATACCGCTGTACAAAACAATAGTTAGGCCTCATTTAGAATATTGTATAGAAGCGTGAAGGCCATATCGCAAGAAGGACATATACATACTAGAAAGAGTAAAGAGGAGAGCAACTAAAATTATACCAAAACTGAGGGATCTTAGTTACGAAATACAACACTAGAGACCAGGAGATTGAGACGATATCAGATAGAGGTTTCTAAAATATTGAATGTTTATGAAAATATTGATACAGATATTTTTTTTTAGTTAAAGATAGAAGAGCCAGAGGACATGAAGCTACATTAGTAAAGGAACAGTGTAGATTATATATAAGAAAGTTCTCATTCTCACAAAGGGCTGTAAATGATTGGAACAGATTATCTGCTGATTGAGTTGGTGCTAGTAATGTGAATATGTTTAAAAATAAAATTGATCCGTACCTAAAAAGGGCGGGATACACGTAGATAAAAAGGGTTGGACTATCGATAAGCCAAAAGGCTTCCTTGTTCACCTGCCATCTACAGCTAATTATATATGTGGCAATCTTGTTAAATCTTGTTAAACTACAGAGCCATCGCTGTGAGGACAAGTGGGATTGCAAAGGCAACGTTGTAAGGACAAGTAGAACTAAAAATGGCATCATTGTGCGGAAAGTATAATTTTGTTGCGGACAGGCCGGCGTCGACGAATCGAATAACGTAAATAACGTAAAATAATGAACAATTTGTAAAAATAAGAAAAACAGCATTTACTTTTGACAATCTCTGAGACGTCCCGATCTTTACCAACACCAGCATCGACTGGTCAGAACCTTGGCGTTGACTGGTCGTTTTTCTAAGGGTCGATTGGTCATTAAGGGGAGGTATTTTGTTCGTGTTTATTGTAAGATCGTCTTACACAGTATGAACTATTTATAATTCAACAATGTTAAAAAAATCGCCGAGCTCTTACTCAAATCTCCGAATAGACTTGCGAGTTCGGATACTTTCGGGTGTTTGATGACGTGTTACGTGATGCACGTGTCATCCTCATCAGTAATCCAACCTGAGACAACGCGTGGGAAATCGGCGCGCTGTCATGTAAACAAACAGTTTCCGAGCGGTTAAATTTAAGAAACAAAAAACTGGTTCATAAAAGGCATTTTGGCGGTCAGTATGTTAATAATAGATATGGTGTGTACTGTCTAACATGATGTTAGGATAACAAAAACGACCGGATTTCCTCCCTTGGGAAAGAAGATGAACAACTTCCACATTAACGTGTTCGCATATCAATTTGGTGTATGCTGTTCTTTGGTTCCCCTATTTTCACCTCTAACGAGTGTCCACAAGATGAATGTACGAACAAACGAAGCGACGTAATTGTGGTTGAGATGTGCGGTGTGCAGTTAGCGGGATAATAACCTGCACATGTGACGAATTACATATCTTAAAATCATGTCATGAATATGGCATAAAAACATTATAAGGTATAATACATATCGTAGTTTATTCATTTTTGTATACGCACAAGAACAATTAAACTTATTAGCTTGCATTCATTAAGGATATTCCATTTTACTTAGCATTCTAGATACACTGGTAATATTTTGTTTGTTTGGTAAAATGCGTTTTAAACTTGGGGCAACGCCGTTGAATACGCCTTTTTAAAAACAAATATGTGGATGTATTAACTAAATTTATGTGGCTACTTAAAGTAGGTTGGCTAGAAATAATATTTCCTCTATTTAACACAATATTGCGAATATGCAATCTGGCGTTTTACATTAACAGTATTATCTCAGTTTCAGGTTTTCTGTGGAGTTTCTTCCGGGCAGCGACAAGATAGCGTTGACATTGTAAAACTGTGCAGACTGGCGGCTGATGGCAGTCATGCGAACCCGTTGCATCAAAAGCTACATGCAAAGACACATAACGAGATTTTGGTTGGCACGGTGTGGCCGCAGCGCAACTCGGACGGAGAGAATTCTGCAGCGCACAAACAGTTGCTTCGTCAGGCGTCCTGTCGGGAGAACGCGACGAGGCCAAATGATGGTGGACACCACCTACAAACTGAAATAGGCAATGATGGTGGACACCACCTACAAACTGAAATATGCAATGTCTCGAGTAGAGAATATCCTGTGATATCACCAAGTGAAAGAACACTTCCAAATATCGACGATGTTGCCGGATTTGGTTCACAGAACGAAGGTACCACTCCGATGGACCTGCTTGTTGGTCCTCCTAGTGGTCTGACCGGAAGGACCAGGACCCATCGCGTTCTCGGGCCGCTGCACGACCCGCTCTGGTTTATCGAGCCCGACACGCTGCTGCCCACCCGGCCGCCGATGCACTGGTCGGAGAGTGCCGAAGGGGCATACCTGTGGTCCATCGCCCTCCTCGGCGGCGTAACTAACGCCGTCGTCGTGGCAACGTGCGCGTGCTCGCGTCGCGTGCTCCGTCCGCTGCACGTGCTCGTCGCCGCGCTCGCCGTCGCCGACCTGCTCGTCGCGTGCGTGTACGTGCCGACCTATACGTACCTGCTCGTCGACGTGCCCGCGTCCCTCGTCACCGATGCCGACCGACGGGTGTGTCGCGTCGCCCGCGCCGTCTTCGTGCTGGCGGCTGGCGCGTCGCTCAGCATCAAGGACCTGATCGCCATCTACTTCCGGTTGATGGTAGGGTCGCGACGGTGGCGACACCGGATCTTCCGTCACACACCGGTGTTGGCACTCCTCGCGTGGCTGGTCAACGCCGCGGTGATATTCGCGCCGTGTTACGCCGGCTTCCCGCACGTTGATCTCTACCCGAACGCCCTGCTCTGTGCCGAGCCGGCCAACGGCACGGAGGAGCGTTGGCGGGCACACGCCCAGCAGGCCTATTACCCCACGGCCGTGCTCCTCTATTATTTCGTCGTACTCTCTGTCCACCTACTACAGGTCAGTATCATTAACAACCAGGCACTTTCATGTAAGCAACCATCATATTTACAGTCATTGCTTACTCCTGTAAGAAAGCCTATCCAGCTTCGATAATCTAGTCCTGAATTTGTTGTTGTTCCTAGAGTCAACAATGTATTTTCCATTGATGCACTAATTCTTTGGAATATGCTCCGTCTTAGTGTTAGACCACCTACAAATATTACACAATTTTGCAGATTCTTATCGATTCTGATATAGACTAACCCTTTGTAATGATGCGCCTCTGAGCTTAGTTTCCGATGGTTTAGGCGCAAAAGAAGTTAACTTATTATAATTGCTATTATTATTAGTAGTAGTAATTATTCTTATTATTATTAGTAGTAGTATTACTAGGGCTGATTATTGAGGAAAGGATTACTAATGTGATAACATATTGTGATTGATGTAATGCTATTTTAAAATTAATAGGGGTGGTCTCATATATGGTCGAAAGGCCCAGAGAGAAACATGGCGTGTTTCGTATTGACTGAGACCACCGCCCGTCCTCATTAATGCGGTGTGGGCGGGCGATTTTGGCGATTCAAAAACTACAGCCAAAACACACCGGATTCAACTGAGATGACACTGCCAATACATTATCCACTACGCTTTCCGGCTCTGGTATACACAACGACATCAGTGTGTATTAATTTGTATTACATTCGATAGGTTGCGCCACTGTGTCGATTATTTTCACCCGCTATAGGGCCTGTACGTGCGTCACGATACATGGCGATATTCCGCGCGAGTGGAGCCGACTGGCGACATGCACAATTATTGTCCACTCATTTTAGTATTGCGGAAGCAGTTGATGACGCTTAGTTTATTGGTTTATTGTAATTTTGACACTTGTATTATGGCATTGTCATTTCAGTTTTATATGAATTATACATCAGGGGAATTAAGATGCAGAGAAAGAGCCAGGCAGCATTCGACGGCGGTCATATACTGAAATTTGTTTTTGATCCCGAATTTTGTTTTCGTCTAAATGAACTAGATAATACTATTTAGTTAATGTAACAAGAACCAGTATGAAATATAACATATGGATTATATAACAATTATGTAAGAAATGGGAGTTAAAACGAGATACAACGAGATACTGGTCATAAAAACCGCATATGTTAAAATGTTATAAGTTGTTATTTCAAAACAGTTCGGTAACCATGTATATCTCAAAGTTACGTAAATGCACACACTCACAAAGAAGTATGCATTAGTTCAATAACATGTCGCACTAGGCGCAAGAATGCATAGTTGTCATTGTCAACAAAGTCAAAGTCGCCACCATGTTATGGCTCGTCAAATTGTGATAACGTTATAACAATTCGATTAAGGTACAGGATTACCACGAACATTCTTAACGGCAAAGTTTTTCCCACTGCTTCAACTTGTGATCAACTGCCGGAAACAGATGTCGCCAGATGACTCCAGATAAACAACGAGGCCCTGTACACGGTGACAACCAATCCATCCATGTATCTCATTAGGCCTACTTTGAGCAACATGCTATAAGTCGACTACTTAAATTTACACAGATTCTGAATGCGGATATGTTTATGTTACATTACTTTTTGTTGTAAGACCAACGCCGCTTAATACAATGAACGAACGAACGAATGAATGAATGAATGAATTAATTAATTAATTAATGAACGAACGAACGAATGAATGAATGAATGAACGAACGAACGAAACACGAACGAACGAACGAACGAACGAACGAACGAACGAACGAACGAACGAACGAACGAACGAACGAACGAACGAACGAACGAACGAACGAACGAACGAGTGAATGAATGAATGAATGAATGAATGAGTGAGTGAGTGAGTGAATGAATGAATGAATGAATGAATGAATGAATGAATGAATGAATGAATGAATGAATGAATGAATGAATGAATGAACGAGCGAACGAAGGAAGGAACCTACGCGCAAACGGACGAACGAACGAACGAACGGAGGAACGTTTAATCAATGAATGTTCTCATCCTGCAACAGATCGGTATCACGTTCGTCTGCTTCGTCGAGGTGCACGTCGCCATTCTGAGCGGACGGCGAATGTGCAAACTGCAACGATATACTGCGGAACGCAAGAGAACTATGCGCCGCTATCGGAGAGCGTCGCGCGTCACCGGCTTCGTGGTACGTCGCCGACCCAGCACGACCGACCGACCGACCGACCGTTCTGTGGTCATCAGTTATAATCATCAACTAAATATAATCTGCAGTAGAAAAAAGTAGAAAGTTAAAATTATTTGAACGAGCGTAGCAGGCACCCTGCAGTCTCGTGGATCTGCGCCGTGGTTTCGATGTCGACAGTCAGTTTGTAAAGCAGCGTCTGTTGGGGCTGTAGAGGCCGATTTGTGCATAGCAATACTTGTTGTATTGAAGGCGCTCTCTACTCTCTGTTCAGTCTGTGTGTTTTTCATGCGGCTACGTTTTTCTCCTGCTTGCCTGCGGGGGGTCTCCTCTCCTCTTTTGAGACCCGTGTGTAGTTCCTGCCCCCATGTGGATCGGTCTCCAGCAAGTTCCTCCCAGTTGTCAACATCCATGTCTAGTGCCTTCATGTCTCGCTTGCATATGTATTTGATGCGCAGATGGAGACGTCCTGCAACTCTCTTTCCAGTGGCTAGCTCTCCAGTGGCTGTCTTTTGGGGGTTGAATGAGAGAAATGTTTCCAGAACCAGCTGACCAGGACGGCGATATTTACCCTCCAATCGTCAGCACTATATAATAACGTGTGATATCAATATGCTAATTTGAGGACACTCCTCGGTTCTTCTTCCTTTTGAGCCCTCCTTGACAGACATTTATCTCTAGACAGAATCTGGCGCCTGAGATTAGATTGTCCGCTGCCCAAATATGCTGTTATGCAGGTTAAAACTAGTCCTTTGACAGAAGTAGATTGTTGCACTGTGCACAAAAGCGCAGAGAACAACTTGACCTATGACTACGACGTATAGTACCGTGCTAGAAGTAGACTAGTGTTACTTTCTGGGTTTTTTCTTGTGTTTACTACTTTGTTCCTGTAAATAATTGCACAAGTTATTACATTTATATTTAGAAGTCAAATAAATAAATAAAATATTAAACTTAAATGCATTACTAGCACAAACCACATTAGAAGCGTCGCCTAGTTCGGACACGGGAATACTCTCAGCTTGTTACACCGATATCACATTAACTAGTAACTGGGTTTTATATCCTCATTACATGTTATATTTCTGATTGCCCGTCATATGCACCGTACGTGTCTAAGAAGCCCTGGGCCATATGATGAAATGATGTGGCCATTAAAAGGTAGACATGACCTCAAAGACAGATTTTACTCGCCTTATTTGAAGTGATTCCGTCCCCGGTTTAATGCTACGAGCAGTTCGTTTCTTTGTGCAGTAATGTCAAGTCAATTGTGTCTATATTGTATGCCGCCATGGATGCTAATGATTGTCATCTGACTGTCTATAATCAATCTGACTGGCCATCCTTCTTACGGCCTAAAGGTGTGCGTATGCGTGTGCGTGTGTGCGATTCATGCATCATACAAAGATGAACCACGCGTAGATGAAAAATCGTTCGGTTCTCGGGAAGCGAGTGGTCTCGTTGTTGACCCATAGTTGGTTATGTTGGACGCTGATCATCTTGTTAAAAGTCGTACTAAATATAAATGCTAAATGGCAGCGGATTAGCCGGATGATCCGGCCGCGAGACAATGTCTTGGGGGGGTGGGGGTGTTGCTTAGCGTAAATCATGTTCTGTGTGAACTCTGAGAATAGATCAGAGCCGTGTTGCGTTGATGGGATGATTAAAATTTAACGAGTCACCTATAACCCGCTATTTACGAGTGTCGTGTGTTTGCCAGTTCGCGTCGAGTGTCGTGTGCTGGTTGCCGCTCTACGTGGTGTGTGTAGTTGACCCCGCCTACACCCATCTGCCGGCCGCCGTCCACCGCGCCGTCATCGACTTGTTCCTCCTCAAGTCCGCCCTCCACCCGCTCCTCTACATGACGGGGCTGCGCTCACTGCGGCACGAGGTAAGGGAAGGGGAACGGGGTGGCTCTCGTGCAAGGACGGGCCGGGCAAACACGCGGAGTAACGTTGTGAGTGTGTATTTGTGTTTGCGCGTGTGTGTTGTCTGTGCATGCGAGTATGTATGTAGGTATGCATGCATTTATGTATGCATTACACATACGCACGTGCGCATATACATACACGTGTGCACTCACACGCACGCACGCACGCACTCACACATACACACACGCACGCACACACACATGCACGCACGCACACACGCACGCACGCCCATACACACACACGCACGCACACACGCACGCACTCCCCCCACACACAACACACAACACACGCACGCACGCACGCACGCACGCCCCCCCCCCACACACACACATGCGCACACACACCGCAGGAGGAGCTGCGGAAACACTGTTAACGATATTTTGCATTGGAAATATAATAAATTGTTTAAAAAAACAAACACAAATTAATCCAATGCTAACAGGTGACGGAGGTAGTTTGTTGACAAACAAGCCGGATATATGTCTAGTCGTTGAAAGAACTACAATTTGACGGTAATAAACCGATCCAACGCGCGCGATAGTGTAGTGGTTAGCACATCCGCCTGACATGCCGGCGCCCCGAGTTCAATACCCGGACCGGGCAGGTATGGTGTATTTGGTGTAAAAACCTGGCTCTCAACATTGGGGACTGTGTATCCCTCGTGACTCGGAGTTCACGTTAATGTCGGTCCCGTCTCTATTTGGGACGTAAAAGAACCACTGAGGACGACAAGCACCCTGGCAGTGACCACCCTCAGTGCCAGCATAGAAAGGTCGACTTGGCGATAATGTTCTGAAAAAGGCTGGCTAGTTGAATGAGACCTCATAAGATCATAACATTGTAACCACAATATATACAGACTAGTCAGTTAATAGAACGTTGCCGAGTGCGGGAAACAACTAGGAACTAGGCAACACTGGAGGCACGCTGTCCGGATGTCGTGACTTTTACATTCAATACATACACGTGTATATACACATCATGTCCAGAGACTTCGACAGGTCCACCTGCGTCTCTTGTGACTCATCCGCGGACTCTCGTGGTCCCAAAGTGTGATCGATGCCGTGCTAGCATGATGAACATAGAAACCTTGAATTTGAAGCGACTGTTTCTCCAAACCGGCCACGTTGTATCGATGGACAATGTTTGACTACCGAAAGCTGTCTACTGTGGATGTCGACGGCAGATTAAATGAACCGTTGAGCAACTACGTTTACGCTAGCATTAACTGCACGGTGGGTGAGCACCTTTGTGTAGCCAGGGTCAACGTGAAACAGTGGGAAGAGCCGGTGTAAGGAGCTGAGAGTAACCTCGTGTCAGAAGTAGGCTTTTGCGTTGTGAGCATGTGCGCGCACAGAACAACTTTACCTGCCCCTGTTGACATATGATCTGACCTGGATCTGTCCGTAGCTAAGCTTTACTTGCTGTGTATTTCTCCTCGTTTTGTCTTTGTGTAAACACCTTACATGTTATTACATGTATGTTTACGTCATGAATTCTAACAAATCAAGTATTACACCTGCATGTACAATAGAACCTCACGATTGGGTCACCTTTGGGACTGGGCAGACGTGACCTGATTAGCGAGGTGACTGTATTTGCAGGACAGATTTTATAAACTTCACTGAAATATATGGACCAAATTTGGGACTATCCTATGGTGACCTTATTTGCGAAGTGGCTGCCTCACCGATGTGACCGTAAAGCGAGGTTCGACTGTATTACTAACATAAATCACCTTAGAAGTAAGGTGTAATTCTGGAACGGTTCTGGTGGGCGCCTAGTTATGACACGACACTATTCTCGACCCATCACACCGGCACTGATATGAAGCGGACCAGGACCAGACACACGATCGGCGCCGTCAGACCAGGAGCTGCAGACGGCGACGCCGCCATAAACGTGGGCACGCAGACGTCTACTGACATTAACGTGTCAACGTATCGAGATGATATCACATAAAAAGGTTTGCTCGACCTATCTTGATCACACGACGAAATTGAAAACATATCTATGCAAATCATACCCGAAAGCGAGAAGATCGCAAAACAAATGACAATAGTCTACAACACGACAAGAAGTTGGTTTATCTGTCAAGTGATCTATTGCCTAGCAACAAGGTCCGCCAAGTCATACAAATTGGATGACGAACGCGCGAAGCGTTGTGGCTTCTGTCATATATTTGGTTGAAATTCTGGCCCCAAAGTTTTTTTTATGAAAGTAGACTTGGTTAATCAAGAACTGTTTGCGGGAAAAATTGATGTAGCAGACATCATGCCGCACTAGTAATGCAATACTGAGTATCGATTTTGAGACTGACTAACCCGTTTGTTGTGATGCGCCTCTGTGTTTGGTTTCGAAGGGATTACGCGAAAACGTAGTTATCAAATTGACTTGTCCATCGTGTGACCTTCGTCAAGCCACCAGAAAACATGTGGTGTGCTCGGACATTCCGTCGTATTTTTTATTGCAATTTTAGTCACAAAGGTGCTTCTTTATGATAAAAACACAAGGCAAAGTTTTTAAAGTGATAACTGTATGCGGGAATGTGTGGTTTGTAGGATGTCATGCAGCAATAGGGATGTAATCAATATTATTGGAGGGGCAAAGTTTGACGAAGGTCACGCGCATAATTTCGGTTGTGACGTAGGCAAACCGCGACATACTGGAAGCAACAATGGCGTGAGAGAATAACAGAGATGGCACATGTTGCCTTTCATACAAATTACGAATACTAAAATATTTGAGGAAAACTACAAAAGTGGGCTCTGCCAACAGTGGCTAGAGTTTGGGTGCTCTCTGTTGCAGATGAAGCTGTTATGTACGTGCCGTTGCCGGGACCGGAAGGTGACTTCGACGCAGTTTCTCGTCGCGCGCACGTCGGATCTGACGGGCGTGTACGACAGCTACGACACGGCGCGACTATTGGCGGACAGGGGGAGGGCAGTCTGATTACATCGTCTCTGTGTGCGCGTCCAAGGGAAAACGGTCGTCGGGTTGTTCCTAGACCATTCGGTAGTGACTGCTGCCGCCACTCGGTCGACTCTTAGAAAATATCACTTCCGGTTCCGGTAAAAACTAAACACCGGGGATCCCATGTGTCATGTGAATGACCTGTGATGTGAATATACGTCATACGTGTGACTATTTGAATATCCAAACACAACGTTTTAGCATTGTCTACATAAAACTGATCGGACTGATTGATATTGACATTGTTACATGTTACCGAAGCAATAAGCTGAATAACTTCATTACACAAAATATAATGAAGAGCTCGGCCAGTCGAAAATGCCGATGCATGGAATGGCAAATCTTTACCAGTGTTACATAGTGTTTGAACGCGGAACCTCTGCTATACCGGTGGCGCCACACGGTGAACAGGGAACACACACATTCTACAGGGCCTAACCTTCATCGTTCGTCAAGTGCGAATCACAACTACACTATAAATTGTTTTAATGACGCTGTTGAATATTATTATATATTATTATATATGTACTTAAAAATTGATAATATGTACATAATACGTAGACATCAATAAATATGTATTTAAACGAAGCTGGAACGGCGACGTGCCTCTCCGTGGCAATTGTTGGTAAGGGGCGACTGTTTGTAGTTGCTAGGCAACAGTGCAGCTTCTGCATGTATTGCAAACTACGTAGCGAACTGCGGGAATTTACTTTACTGAACAATTGCTACTGCAGGTACATTAGCCGCTATTGTAAATACCGTAATTTAAAAGTTTACCACTGATCACGTTTGTCTGAAATGTCACGCGCTGGTCATTTGAGGACACTAATGTTGTTAATATGACATAGCTGGTTGTTGTTGTTGTTGTTGTTATTTACCTGAGCCCTGTGAATTAACCATGGGCTAACATAAATAAATGGAACGTGAAGACAAATGCGTGTTTGGCAGCAAAGGCGGGTGGACATTGTTTAAATGTTATGGCAAATACGTTTTACGATCGATCCAATGATCACGTGACGTATCTGCGACGAGGTAAAGCAACGCGTAAAACACACAGTAGATGAGTAGAACATAATAGTATAATTAATACTGTTCGACGTGACGTGAAAATACATCGCAAAAATACGCCACGGTGTGTCATTTTGCGACGTCCCGTTTGATGCATCCATCACATGACATTTTGCATAGCAATCGGGTTCGTCAAACATAGAAAATGGCTGACGCACACATGAATATGCCGGACATTCCGTCGTATATTTTGTTGAGATTCTGGGTCCGCGCCGTGTGTTTTTCTTTGCTACAAGGACGCAGGGCAAATATTGTTAAGCGACAACTGCGTGCAGGAAAGATTGCCACGGTAAGCTATGCAAGTAGGAAAACATTGTTTATACTGCAGCAAAGTTTGATGGAAGTCGTACGCGTAATCATGACCGTGACGTCATCTTCTAGAGAATGTCGTCCAACTAGCCCCTGTGTCTCTAACCCCCGTTCAAGTAGCCCCCCCGAGGTGTGAGAAATGAGCGCCAGTAGCCCCCGAGGTGTGCTAATTGAGTGCCAGTAGCCCCCGAGGTGTGCTAATTGAGTGCCAGTAGCCCCCGAGGTGTGCTAATTGAGTGCCAGTAGCCCCATGGCAGTTTGTTGTTGGTTGAACACATCCCTCTTTCTATATATTTATAATTGTAGGTGGAGTTAATAATTTGAAGTCCCATATAACTTACACACACAAATTGTGTGGTGCTGAAAGCTCACTGTCCTAAGAGTTAAGGTAAATCCTCTGCATAAAGCTTGTCTGATGTGAGCAAAACCGAATTTAACTCACACATGAAAGCAATAGCCCTGATACAGGTATAAGCTATTACAGTAGAAAGTCAATTGCTCCTACCTGTAACTTAACAAACCATTGATTGTGGATTTGTGGTGTTCTAAGCCTGCCAGTTCACACATTTCTAGCCAGTAAGGAAAGGATATGTTGAGCTTCTCTGCTTTAGCTGGCCTGAGTTTCATGTCGAATTTTTTAATTGAGTGCGGAATGACACATGAAAGATGGCTGCTAACGCTCAGTTCATCGAAGGTGCTAGGGGACACCCTGTTGCTGTTTTGAACACTTATACCTATCACAAATAGAAAGCGTTAACAAATTGCATCAAGTTCACATGTAGGCATTTCTGGTGGTCAGCGAAAGCGCGACAGTTGAGGGGAAACGCGAGGAAGCGAGCCAGGGATGAAACGACTTCAATGCACGCGATTTACGACCAGGAAAAGGTGAAACTGCTTCCACAAAATTCTACTGCGACAGCATCACCAGCTGAGACAGCATCCGCTCTGCCCCAGGACCAGCGTGTCAAATCATCCATTTACTGTGAACGGAGGCAACGCTTCCCCTAATGCCATCTACATGGGGTGACATTGACCTGGACGGCCAGTGGACAACTACTGTGCAGGAAGATCGGTTCCTGTTCGGCGAGGATGGTAATGGAGTCAATAAGATAACAGTGTTCGCATCCGACTCCGCTCTGCGTGCGCTAGCGAATGCTGATACATGTCACGTGGATGGCACGTTTGCAACAGCACCAAGGCTGCGTTCGTCCTTGGAGTGATGCTGCCACTTGTGTTTGGACTCCTCTCCGACAAAGAAGGCAACACCTACATTCTTTTCCTCAGCCTCGCGAAGGAAAAGCCTGCATCACTCGGATTCACCGCCAGTCCCCAACGTATCATGCAGGACTTCGAAAAAGGTCTGATGAATGCTTGCCTACACGAGTTTCCCGGAGTGATTGTCAAGTGATGCTAATTCCGCTACGCTCAGTGTCGGTGGAGGAGACTTCAAAGTACGGGGTTATCCGGCAGCTACACAGAGAATGCTGACAGCAGGAATTGGTTTCGTACGTCACTAGCAATGCCATTCGTCCCAGTGTTACACGTGAAAGGTGCATTTCAATTTGTCAAGAGCATAGCTACGGATGTACCCCGTGTGCGATACTTCAATGACTATTTCGACAGCACCTGGATGAACGGACATTACGTGGGATTTCTTTAAACAGGACGGCCCTCACACCAACTACCACGTTGAAGAGTATCACATGCGACTCATGAGGAAGGCAGGCAAGATACACCCCAATTTATTTGAGGTGAGGTGGTCGAGCTGTTAAGCCAAGAAGAGGTCTCATCACTCAACTCCATCCTCAGCTAGAGTCGGGTCAGCCTGCTCCCAAGCGCCGGAAGAAGCACGTCAACTTCGATGTACGTTTGGACGAACTTGGGCAAAAATACATGTTATATGACCGGGGAATTGAGTCGTATCTCAGTGACATTGGACACATGATGGAACATTTAATTTAATTGACTAGTTATGCATGCAAATGATGTCATGTGTGCAAACAAACAATTGATTATAAACTTTGATCACACAGTAATGTGTTTATTTATATTTCCATTCAATGTCTATTTTTCTTAGTCGTTGGTTACTGTGTAAAACAAATAAAAGAGGGGTTTTACGGCTTCCCTCCTATAACCGACATTCCTTGAATATGCACCAGATATATAACTATTTTCTTATTTCAAATCAGGTACCTAAAATTAAGGTGGGGTAGAACACTGAATGAAACAGCCTGGTAGTGTTAGCAGAAGAATAAGTAGTGCCACTAGCCCTCTCCCTTAGTGCCAATAGCCCCCTCCCTTAGTGTCTGTAGCCCCGGGGGGCAGGTGGGATGGGGGCTATGGGTATTAAATCCTTCTGCAGCAGTCAATTGACGGATCCAGAAACTACGTCCCAATCAAAATTACCCTTATTAAACAATGTTGCCCCATGTCTTCATCATAGCAAAGGAAACTATTTCGGGCCAAAATATCAACAAAACAAAAGTGGAAATTGTTTATGAGCAAAATGAAAATCTTTGTTATTTGCGTTATATGTACTTGTATATTCAAACAACGTCCAGTTCTTTATTATATTCGTATGTAGCGATACTTTACCGGGACCTTCATATAAACTCTCGTCGAAGCATTCTCTTTGCAACAATTCGCTCTTAATAACACATACGTTAGCATAATATACAATTGATGACATGTATGTATCGTATCGGCCTTGGGCCATCGTAGTTTAATAGAAAAATACAAAGTCTTGCAACATGATAATAAGAATACATGGTATGATTACTGTCATTGTGTTGTGGAATTGTAAATTATTCCATTGTCCACTCTGTGTATTAACTTTTCGCCTTAATCATGGTAAATTCCGCTGGCATCTGCGATCACAAAAAAGTCTATAAAAATCGTTCGGAAAATGCATATAATATGGACAAGAAACATACTGACATACGAAGCGCTTTTGAAATACAGGCAGTAAACTTAACGTGATTGGGCGTCAGACTTCATATTGTGCAATATACTATGTTGAACAACTTGAATGCCGTCTGGTATCATGCAGTTTACTTGGTATTGTAATATACAAACACCATGTTTGACATATAGATGTATTATATACAACAGTGTATTGTTATATTCACCTATATATAAGCACCATAAAGAGAAATAATACATTCTGTGTTTAATTACATGCCGTAACTACAACAATGTAAGTTATATACGGCGTTGTATCCAGTCCTTAGGACCGTTCAAATGCATTTACATTTCACCCCGGCAGACATGTTCCGTTCAACACCAACTCAACTTCTCCAGGAAGCTTTAAAGCACATCGCAATTATTGCGCTAAGGCAGTTCGTACAAAACACCAGGTACCCAATTTGACTGTTCAGCGAATATAAGCAATATGTAGGGAATGTGATTGCTAAACATTTTCGAAACAACAGCAAGAATATTCGAACCCCGGTCCTACAGATGACGTCCCATGTTGACTTCGTTAACAATGGCATCACACCCACACACATTTACTGTGCCCAAATTCAGCTATATCACACTCGAAAGCTACTGTACAAGTCAGGATACGTTCACACTTTATGTACAATCTCTACTATTTGCGATCGGAATCAAAATAACCTAACGAAAACACCCGTTTTAATATCACAAGTTACCGTAGTACATTATAAAAACTACTGTCCAGGTTAAGACTTGTACACCAACACATAGCACGTACATTAGATGCTAAGTTATACAATTGTGTAGAACAACGTTTTAAATAGTATATATGTGTGTATGTATATATATATATATATATATATATATATAATCTCCCCCTTCTCTCCTATATAAGTATAAAGGGATGGCCTGTGCAAATGACGCATCTGACTTGGGAAAGTATGACGCATGAAAGTCCCAGATTTATAAATGTGTTTCATCTTATATGTGCAAATGACGCGTAAGTAACCTATTTGCTATTTGACACAGTCCTATACTTGTTTTGTCGAGAAATTTTACATATGGCGATATTCACAACTACAATAAAAATGGCAGTCGATTCCATGTGCCATAATTATTATATCAGATGCTGACAGTGCAAACGACCCAGTTAAAGGGTTCTCCTGGCGGCGTAGACAGTCCTTAGCTAGTGTTCACAATCATCGACAGCCACCTACTCGCACCAAGTATACGATACGGGGGTCAAGTGATTGTAAATACATAAACATTATTACGATTGTCGTTATTTCATTGGCATGTAGCGTGGCTTAGCACTGTTGCAAATACCCGCATACACCAGATGTCTAGGACTTTAAATTAATAAAACTATCAGCAACTTGAGTGGAGGAAAAGGGTCTCAGAATTAATATGCTCTGTGCGAATAAATAAATATCGACAATTGTGAACGACCAATTAGGACTGCTCAAAGTGCTTTAAATATACGTCACCCCTGACAGATCTATTCACTCGAACACCACTTCGACTTTTCTGGGCAGTATTTAGTATTGGCCAATCGCCGGCTTTCGAATTTGCAGAATCCATTTCACTCCGCGAAGTCGATGCATCCTTCCGGAATGTAATCTGCGCTAAAAGTAGCAGATATCGACGTTTAATCGACTCGAAGAAGTTACACGGTAGAGGTCTACTTGGTACTTGTTTTTAAATAGTTTCCCTTATCGAGTAAGTTCCTATAACTACCAGCATGGACACCGCCTTTAAATTTAATGGTTAGACGTCAGTATTTGCACCGGCGATGTCTTCACACAATCATATCCTTCTTGTCGATATACGGGCCAGTGTCGTCGTCATTACCGTCCGGTTGTCGTTGTGCATGTCCGTAGACGAAGTCCAGTCGCTGTGGTTGAGCGTCCAGTTCCTGTCCCCGCCAGTGTTTGTTGGCGTTCCTGTTACGTGACGGCTCCGTGTAGACATTGCGCACTGGGTAGCTCCGCGGACTTGTCTCACCGCCAGCCCTGGGCGGATATGCAGATGCCGGATACAGCGACGCCTGTGCGCTGCGCGGCGTGTGGTTTCCGGTGTGGTACGATTCGCTGCCCGGCGACTTGGCGGTGGTGGTCGGGTACGAGCGTTGGTAGGGGGAGGGGGTCTGGTCGTGCGGACGATTCGGTGAATACCTATCACGAGCTCCTCCGACCGTGTGGGCATTGAGCACAAGAGGCGACGGTTTGTTGCCGTAGCCGTTTGTCTTCGGGCGAGCTCCCGGTGCCACTTCGACGTCTGCAGCGATGACCGCCTTGTAAGATGGCAGCGTCGTCCTACGTGACTGCCACGCGTCGTCCACCTCCTCGTACCTCGACTGTCCGTCGTCGTATCTAGCCTCAGTCTCATCGGCGGCGAACGCCGGATTCTGGTGGGTGTGCGTCGACAGAAGGTGGGCATACTGGTTGGCCGTCCGACCGCGGTCCGTCGCCGGGGGAGCCGTGTCGGAGATCTCGCTCTCTGTGTCCTGCGCCAGGACCTCTCTGTCGCCGTGGGGTGTCGTCGCCTCTCCGTTCTCGCGCAGTTTAGCCAGCTCGCGCTTCCGCTTGGCGTTGAGGGCCGCCATGCAGTCCCGGCCGACGAACAGCGCCATGACGATGCCGAATATGATGACGATGACGAGGCATGCCGTGAGGCCGTAGATCGTGCGCTCGTAATTGCTGCGGACACTCTTCATGCTCGGCGGCTCCTGCAGAGAGACGGTGTACGTTATGGTGTTGTATGGACATTTGGAAAACGGACAGGTGAGCCGACTCGAGTGAATATGCCTTAGTAGAACTCGTGACGTAGCTTTGAATTATCCTGTGGGATATATTAATGATATTAAAGACTCGTGTCAGCATAATACTACACTCACACACACGCGCACGCACGCACACACACACACACATTCGCGCGCACGATTACCATTGGTGATGTTAACCCTGGACATATATGTGAAATACTCATGACTACGTTGAAACCTCACTATAGTAAACGTGACCTTAATAGCGAGGTTACCGTTTTAGCAGGACTAATTTCCTATACACCCTGTACCTTACTGCTACAAAATAATAATTTGGGACGGTCCCAGGGTGATCTTAATTGCGAGGTGACTGTAATACCGAGGTGAACAGACTATACCTCGAAGCAGACTGGTGTCAAGTATCCTGTCTTCAGCAGACACTTGCAACTTGTGCTTGATGGATCCTCTGTGATGGACAAAGACATGGTCAGTGAGTCGAACAACACCACAGAGTGGACAATGGAAAGTAAACGTTTTCGACAGGTCAATCATTATTCAAGTATGTGCAGCGTATCGTTGGCTGTGATACTAATACTTAATTAAAACGAACATTTTTAAAACTTAAACTAATGATAAGGAAACTTGTAATTGTGTGCTTGGTAAACACCCTATTTGTGTAGCGAAATGCAATGTAGAGTCCACGTTATTCCCATGTACAATGCTCCTGTACTAAAACAGCTTCATCTACTTTAAAATTCACACACCTTCCTTAGTTTCTGAAACAATGATAGTATTACGTGTACTATCATATCCAATATGTCAAAGTTTTCATTAGATCATATGTCATATAACCATATCTAATGTAGTTACACTAACAAAACTGTTGTGTGTTTATAATAATCAAGGTCTCACATCTATCCCGTGTATTCTTTCTAGCCTGTATATGAATGACCGTTATGATAGTACTACCAACCATGTACACATTCTGAGGAAACAGCCAAGCAACTATATCTTGTACATTATCTAACCTAGTTTGTTCTAGCGCGTGTTGTGTGGGGACATTATACAGCATTAAAATCATTGTCCTAAATCTTTATTCCAGGGTAATTTTCAATGTATGTGTCTTCTCGTTTGACATTTAGTTTTAACTTTTTGTCTTTGCGTTCATGTTTGGAATACTGCAAGTTAATTTAATGGTTGATGTCAAATAACTTGCAACTATTGTGCGCAGCTTCGACTAATTCACGCCCTCGTGGGCGACTCTAGCACCTGTTGAGCAGGGAACAAGCTACGCCCAGTTGGGACCATCCAAGTTGACCATCACTTACCACAGACGACCAACGAATGATTGATGGAATTAGATGGGGCAGAGTCTTGCAGTTTGCAGCCGATAATCGCTGTGTCAGTGAGTGAAAGATCTGGAACAGGACAACACACGCTAAGACCCGCCTGCTTCCTGTCAACACTGCATGATTTTCATGGTTTCCTCGACTGTTCACTAGTTGTATGAATACTCACTTTGCTGTAGGACAGTAGTTTAATACACATTTTCGGTTGGACATAACTGGAACGCTTTTGAGGAATCTTATACTCATTATATCGTATCATTAAAATTTGAACACATCTAATATAACGGAGATATAGTAAACCTACGAGTGGATGTCTGTACACTAGAGTATTTCATGGACTCTGTATTTCGCACGCAAAACTTTGAGAAGTTAATTTACCGAAATTGTATTGAAATTATGTCCGAAACTTTTTTCTTTTTGATAAAAACATAAGAAAAATTGTATGCGGAAATGTTCTGATGTAGGATATGTCGTGCAACCTTAGTAATATACTGTAATGTATATAAGATTACTTTTATCTACATTGTTGGCACGACAATGTTTGAGGGAGGTCACGCGCGTAATTTGGATTGTGACGTAGGCAAATCGCGACATATTGGATCAATCAATGGACGTCATGTTTGTTACACGTCACGAGCGAATACTCCAAGAAACCGTCTATTGCGTATGTATGTTCGTAGCGCCTCCCGGGGACGGGAATTGTTGTTAGTCACCAGAATTGACGGATCCAATACGTCGCGGTTTAAGTCTCAACAGAAATTATTCGCGCGACAACTCCGTCAACCTTTTCCTTTGTCAGCAATGTTGATATATGTGTGAATTGCGTTAGTATCGCGCCATGACATTTCCCAGATCAAACTTTCCTGCACAAGCGTACTGTTGTAATTAATTTTTTTTTACCTTGTTTTGTAAAAAAAAAAAGGGCCACAACTTCAGCGATACACACGACAGAAGGTATAAACGCCCTACATGTTCAGCGTCCATTTTTGATGGCCTCGTGGACCTTTTGCTAGGCAACGCGTCACGTGAGGGATATGTAAATTCCTTACCATTTATCGTGAGCGTATAGCTGACTTTCTCCGACGTGGTGTCGGACACGGAGAGTGTGTAGCGCGAGTCCAAGATGTGGTTGTAGTCGTACAGGAAGTTGTTGAATCCAATGCCAGTCGTCAGCTTGCCTGTCCGTCGCGTCCAGATGACGTTGTTCCGGGTGCGCGTGCGATCCACCACGCACGTAATGGCGGCGGAGCTGTGTGGCGCTCTGACCAGATACTTGGCGCTGGATATCTTTAGAGGCTGGGTCATGACCCCTAATTGAAAAGGAGAAACAAGGCTCGAGTTATTAGAAACGGCTTTAAGACGATAAATAAGAACGTATGTCGAAATAACGACATTAAAGAAGGTCATGAGGCAGCGGTGTTTTAAGGGACCATCATCCCATTTTTCTTTAGTTTGTGAGACCAGTATCCCACCTCGCATCATTGTGATTTCCGCCGCCTCCCATCAGGATGAAATTCCTCATATTTTGAGGTCAACGTTTCACCTGATATCAATATTTGGGTCCAAACGTCGACCTACCGCTTCCAACAAAACCAACAGCTTATTGAGGTTGTTGAAAGTTTACAGGTATACATATGAAGCTAATTTTTAACAGCTGTGTTTATTCAAGAGCCCTGGTTGATGTTCTGTCTTGTGTGTGCTTCCGGGAAAACTAATCGCTGTTTCTTGAACTTTCATTCTTTCAATTTCCGACAACACATATCTCAAACATGTCGCTGCTGTTTTTATCATATTCGTGATCTTCGCCGTATTCGCCGGTATATGTCATTTTCTATTGCTAAAACTATTGCAACAGCGCTTGTTAGCAGCAGACATGACTATTGCAATTCCCTCCTTTATAATGTCGCTAGCAAGGATATCATAAAACTTCAGCGTGTCCAAAATTGTCTAGCAAGAGTAGTTGCAAGGTCTCCTCGTTTTTCTCGCTCTGTACCACTTTTGAAGTCTTTGCATTGGCTTCCTGTACAATATCGTATAATA
>OZ023217.1:3290054-3302554 GCA_963995525.1 Escarpia spicata
TGGGTTTATATTTCAGTTTTTTTCCAAACAGGTCCTTGGGGGCCCAGTCAACATAAGCGTACTATTCGTGCACATAAAAGGAAAATAAACTATTAATAATATAAATACTAATGACGACAGCACCCTTCGCCACACCGACACAGTTTCCGGGTTGTGACGAAGCAGTGAATAACTAACGTCTCGGAGGTGGGAGGAGGGGGCAAATGTGACTTGCCACGTTTAGTCATTTATTAGTTTTTATAGTGGCACAGGTGGTTATATAGATGGGGAAACAATTATTTAAACAAATAATATTGTCAAAGGGGGTGTTGTGGTGGTACAACCCCCCCCCCCAATTGATTATTCCCCCAAATACGCCACTGTTCTAACATTGTGTCTAGGTGATTCATGCACTCATTCATAACAATGACACCATAACAATAAGGCGCATCATCGTCCAATTGACCTGACGGATTACATTCACACGGGGATTGTTTGATCATAAGCGGGACTTAATTTCGTAAGTTGGATCTAAATTATAGAACACCGAATGAACTGTATGGGGCGCATTCACTCACTACATACAGGCCGTACGCGAACAATAATGATCGGAAATTATGTGACCCATTTTGTCGTTCAGCGACTCCAGCAGCGAGTGGCTACGCGAATGATTCATGCAGGTGATACAGGTAGCACTGTCGACGTTACAACTGTCACTGGAATATTCACGTACCTGTTAGACATAGGAGAAGTTGAATCAAGATAGCGGTAGTCGATTCCATTTTCGTAGTCGACTTCGGTTAAGGCCAAACCAGTCGAGACCGTTTTTAATTTGTGCGCCAGACAGGTGCGAACTTATTTGAACCTGACTGGAGCTCTCCGGACCGGTGAGGTAGGAAAAACCGGAAGTCTGCCCGCGACACATTCCACGCGTTCCATTGTTGTGCCGGCACACTTGACTGCACAGACCCCTTAACTGCGGGGGCATTCTCAAAACAAGGAGGGTGGCTAGTATAATATAATAATTATATTTATTTTATAAATCGCCTTATCCATGAATGTTTGCAGCGCTGCAGATAAAATAATACGTAAATAGCACAATTAAAAATAGCAATAAATAGGTAGGGTTGTTCAAGGTAAACCGAACCATCATATAAAGCTAACCAGTCAACTTCTGTGTTGACTGCACGAATTCATTTGACAGGCACACTGACCTGCCAGCTATTGGTCAACACTACGCTTATTAGTGACATTTTTTAAATAATGATAACGAGATGGCATCTGTGAATACAAGCACCCAGCAACTGTTATAGTGTGAACGCTCTGCCAGATTTCGAATTTTGTTTCAGGTAACATTTTTAGCGTGAATTCACGAATCCTGATAGTTCCATAACTACCACTGATCGTAATGGTATAACATATTGATTTGATTGATTGATTGATATATATATATATATATATACATGGATCTATTTTCTTGATGTGATTTGGGTGGCTGCGATTTGCAATGCGACCCCAAGAACAAACATGGCTACTGGTTCGCTTTACCTTACCTTTAAAAAAAAAAGTGAACCAAGGGTCATCCGTTAAACCGAACCAGGTGGTTCAGTTTTGCTTAACCGAATAAATATCAGTATTTTAACGGCTGCATATCATAATCATATTATCGAGATTTAGGCCTACGCTACAGTTATGAAATACACATCAATATTATTAAAGTAAATTAGTTTAAATGTTAAACTAAATTAATTAGTTGAGATCAATACCAACTCCAGTCAGCTAAAACAAGTTAACCAAATACAATGTAAAACAAATTACACTTAATAACAATCATAACGTGTGTACAGTCTGGGAAGTACAATTGCAATTTGCTTTAAAATAAATTAAAGGTGCCTTCTCAATTTTTTGCCGGTCTCATTTATAATAAACCTACCTGACATCCTCTACAATATGCTAGCTGGTTAGTGCTACCATTCTATGTAGTTTTCGTGAAATCGCCAGATATGTTTTGAATTTATTCGGTGCTTGACCACGCATTAATTCAAATGATTCTTAAAGTCGGACTTTCACATAAATGCGCGATACGATTAGGGCCTGTGCATAAACCGATGCTTTTATCCGGTATGTCCCATATAATCCCGTAGACAATTTTAGTAAAACAGCATGTATCGGTCCAATGTGGGGTAAAAATGATGAACCCACTCAAACAATCTGGTGACTCCGATCATGAAGTAAATTATTATTGTTTAAGAAAGAAACACATGTCCATGAGGGGGGGGGGGGGGTGAAACTTATGGACTCACCCAAAAATTGCTGACTCCGTTCAAAAAGTAAAAGTGCCCCCTTCAACCTGATATATTACAATTTATTCCTTCACCTACTAATAGCCAAAGACCATGCAAACATTCGTTTGGACACTATGTGTTAATTGTTTGCATGTTTACTATTTGAGATATTCAGGAGATTAATTGACCTTATGCACCTTAACGTCTCTCTCTTGGACGGCTTGAACCTCGAGCGCCAAACTTTCAGGTATAATAACTGACCACTAGAGTAGGACGCAATACAAATATCTTATAAAAAATACTCCACACCCCTATATCAAGACACCTTAATGTCTTAACCCGTAAGCCAACGCTAACAAAGGTATCCGTTACCAGTGCTGAACTGGGCAGCGTCCACCGCTCCGCATAGACCAAATCGGGCTTAATGGCGCACCTACTACCAATAATTAGTAATCACAAAATCAACGACACGCAACAAATGCCCGCACTCCTGGTCCAACCTTAAACCGTAAACCAACGTTAATAACGGTATCCGTTACCACAACTGAACACCGCACGCGCGCACCGATACCCAAATTACAAATCGCGCTGAATGGTGCGCCGACAAACAGTTAACCACAAAATCGACGAAACACAACAACTGTCTCAGTTGCTCGTACTTCAGGTTCAACCTTAAACCGACGCTAACAACGTTATCCTTTACCATTGCTGAACTCGGTACGCGTGCACCGAATCGCAAAGTAGAAATCGCGCTGAATGGTTCACCTACTATCAGTTAATCACAAAATCGACGAAACCAAATTGCCTTACTTGCCCGCACACCAGGTCGAACCTTAACCCGAAAACCAACGCTAAGAACGGTTTCTGTTACCATTGCTGAGCTGGGCACGTGCGCACCGATCCGCAAAACTACATGTCGCGCTGAATGGTGTACGTACAATCAGATTATCCTAAATTCGACGACAGGCACAATTGCCTCACTTGCCCGTAATCCAGGTCCAACCTTAAACCTAAGACCAACGCTAACAACGGTATCCGTTACCATTGTTGAAATGGGCATGCGCGCACCGATTCGTAAAGTAGAAATCGCGCTGAACGATGCACCTAATACCAGTTAATAAAAAATTTACGACACGCAACAATTGCCTCATTTGCCCGCACTCCAGATTCAACCTTTACCCGTAAACCAGCGTTAACAACGGTAACCGTTACCATAGCTGAACTCGGCACGCGCGCACTGATCCGCAAAGTACAAATCGCGCTGAATAGTTCACCAACTATCATTTAATCACAACATCGATGAAACGCATCAACTGCCTCACTTTCCCGTACTCCAGGTCCAACCTTAACACGAAAACCTCAGATATCTTAATGGGCTGCAGTCATGTAGTTGCTTTCATCATCCATTTTCAGGAGGTGTCTAATCCAGTGCCATCTTCACGCTGATTGTCTTTAATATGGATTATATTACGAATGTATTCGTTTGACACGATGTGTACATCTACAGAACAAAAATAAAAAATCCATCAAGTATGTATACTAATAGTTTTTTTATGTAATGTTGGATCATTTGTGTTCATAGTATACATATGTTGTCACGTAGAAGATCTAGTGCAGTTATAAACTAACATGCAGTCAATATACGTAGTATCATTCACGGACTTACACTCGAGTGTGGGGTAATCGTAATTACCGTATCGCTATTCAAACTATCAAAAACAATTATCTTTCTAATGAGTGAGATCCTGGTTACCTTCAAGGTTTGGTTAGACCACTGGGTGTGCTTTCTCCCTTATAATGTAGACCTTTGATTATGGAGCTGACTTCACACATCTAAGTTGTCACACACAATGGCGGCAACGCTTCTACTTGAATATCTTGAGCGCCATTTTAGAGTTTATATTGAACCGATCCGGCCGTCATAAAACTTAACCTGACTCGAATTACTGCATATAGATAACTCGAGTATGCAATGACAGTCCGTGTTTTCAATTTACTTTACTCACTGTTACTTTCTTTGAGTAATTTCAAGGCTGACGAGTTTTTTACTGCCTGGGGAAGAGGTGGTACGGCAACTGGGGGATGCTTAACGGCCTGACGAGCCTGGGAACAGATTTCGACACGAGTGACCACAGTAGTATAGTAGTGGTGGTGGTAGTGGTGGTGAAGGTGAAGGTGGTGGTGAAGGTGGTGGTGGTGGTGATGGTGGTGATGGTGGTGATGGTGGTGATGGTGGTGATGGTGGTGATGGTGGTGATGGTGGTGGTGGTGGTGGTGGTGGTGATGGTGGTGATGGTGGTGATGGTGGTGATGGTGGTGATGGTGGTGGTGAAGGTGGTGGTGGTGGTGGTAGTGGTGGTGGTGATGGTGGTGTTGGTGATGGTGATGGTGTTGATTGTGGTGGTGGATGGTGGTGGTGGATGGTGGATGGTGGATGGTGGGTAGTGGTGGTGGTGGTGGTGGTGGTGGTGGTGGTGGTGGTGATGGTGATGGTGATGGTGGTGATGGTGGTGATGGTGATTTTGGTGGTGGATGGTGGGTAGTGGTGGTGAGAATGGCGGCGGCGGCGGCGGCAGAAGAAGAATCTCGTTGACGCGAAGGATTTCTGACACAAGTCGGTTTCTACGCAAAATCAGTGGCACCATTCGTTGCTTCGGGAACCAACCAATATCTAAACTGATACGACTCCCAAAGTCGATATGTTGTTGCTGTCCACAAACTGATCCGCGATTTGCGGTAAAATTTTCCCTTTAGATCCGAAAACAAAGATTTGTTGTACGATATCGGTGCATAATGTGACTAGGTCTATGGCTCCCTGTGTATTACTATCACAGACTTCCAACATGTCAGTGTTTCTACCATTGGTCCCACCTCCCTCCCAGCTCTTGTTCCCACCCTTCGTCAATCTCCTCCTCACCTCCAGTATCCGTCATTGGTAACGTCTAAGTAAGAATCCTACACAAAACACCGAGATCAACGGAGAATTTAATGAAAGCAAGACTCTCTCTCTCTCTCTCTCTCTCTCTCTCTCTCTCTCTCTCTCTCTCTCTCTCTCTCTCTCTCTCTCTCTCTCTCTCTCTCTCTCTCTCTCTCTCTCTCTCTCTCTCTCTCTCTCTCTCTCTCTCTCTCTCTCTCTCTCTCTCTCTCTCTCTCTCTCTCTCTCTCTCTCTCTCTCTCTCTCTCTCTCTCTCTCTCTCTCTCTCTCTCTCTCTCTCTCTCTCTCTCTCTCTCTCTCTCTCTCTCTCCCTCTCTCTCTCCCTCCCTCCCTCCCTCCCTCCCTCCCTCCCTCCCTCCCTCCCTCCCTCCCTCCCTCCCTCCCTCCCTCCCTCCCTCCCTCCCTCCCTCCCTCCTCCCTCCCTCCCTCCCTCCCTCCCTCCCTCCCTCCCTCCTCTCTCTCTCTCTCTCTCTCTCTCTCTCTCTCTCGTCCTTTAGAAAAGGGGTTCAGCGTTCTACGAAGGTGCATAATGTCCTATTATCTGAAAAACCTACTATAAGTATGCAATTCCCTTGAGACTTACCAGAAACCACAATGGAAAATCGAATGTAATTCGAAATAAATAAAACACAACTATTTGTTTGATACGTTTATTACAAAGTATTGCAAAGGTTTAGCATTATTAGTAGTATTAGTAGTATAGAAACTTTGTCCCCTGTAAACCTCCTATATACTATTAGAAATTACCATATTTAATTTCACCGTCGTCTACAAACGTATATTTTTAATATTGCCTATCCTCCTGAGCTTCCTAGCATTTCCATCCATCTGTTGACGACTCGCGCATCGTATTTAATAACGAGATTGCTTAATGCTTTGGTTTTGTTGCGCCACTGAGCTTGATTTTCGAGGATATTCCCACATAAGAAGTCACTGTTGTTATTATTAAATGTACGACAACACACACACGTTCTTTTGTTTGTTAGATCATTACACTTAAATATTATGTATGTTGAGTACTATTTGTATTAATCATACTAGTAATCTTATTACAATATCATACATATATATATATATATATATATATATATATATATATATATATATATATATATATATATATAGGGTGTATCTAATGCTAGATCCGCAAAGATATGTCAACTGGCTACAAGCCGTGGCTCTTGCTGTTGAGTCATCTTGTCGCCAACAAGTCACAATGACAAAGATATGTCAACTGGCTACAAGCCGTGGCTCTTGCTGTTGAGTCATCTTGTCGCCAACAAGTCACAATGACAAAGATATGTCAACTGGCTAGAAGCCGTGGCTCTTGCTGTTGAGTCATCTTGTCGCCAACAAGTCACAATGACAAAGATATGTCAACTGGCTACAAGTCGTGGCTCTTGCTGTTGAGTCATCTTGTCGCCAACAAGTCACAATGACAAAGATATGTCAACTGGCTACAAGCCGTGGCTCTTGCTGTTGAGTCATCTTGTCGCCAACAAGTCACAATGACAAAGATATGTCAACTGGCTAGAAGCCGTGGCTCTTGCTGTTGAGTCATCTTGTCGCCAACAAGTCACAATGACAAAGATATGTCAACTGGCTAGAAGCCGTGGCTCTTGTTGTTGAGTCATCTTGTCGCCAACAAGTCACAATGACAAAGATATGTCAACTGGCTACAAGCCGTGGCTCTTGCTGTTGAGTCATCTTGTCGCCAACAAGTCACAATGACAAAGATATGTCAACTGGCTACAAGCCGTGGCTCTTGCTGTTGAGTCATCTTGTCGCCAACAAGTCACAATGACAAAGATATGTCAACTGGCTACAAGCCGTGGCTCTTGCTGTTGAGTCATCTTGTCGCCAACAAGTCACAATGACAAAGATATGTCAACTGGCTACAAGCCGTGGCTCTTGCTGTTGAGTCGTCTTGTCGCCAACAAGTCACAATGACAAAGATATGTCAACTGGCTACAAGCCGTGGCTCTTGCTGTTGAGTCGTCTTGTCGCCAACAAGTCACAATGACAAAGATATGTCAACAGGCTACAAGCCGTGGCTCTTGCTGTTGAGTCATCTTGTCGCCAACAAGTCACAATGACAAAGATATGTCAACTGGCTAGAAGCCGTGGCTCTTGCTGTTGAGTCATCTTGTCGCCAACAAGTCACAATGACAAAGATATGTCAACTGGCTACAAGCCGTGGCTCTTGCTGTTGAGTCATCTTGTCGCCAACAAGTCACAATGACAAAGATATGTCAACTGGCTAGAAGCCGTGGCTCTTGCTGTTGAGTCATCTTGTCGCCAACAAGTCACAATGACAAAGACATGTCAACTGGCTACAAGCCGTGGCTCTTGCTGTTGAGTCATCTTGTCGCCAACAAGTCACAATCACAGAACCTCTTATATAGTATCGGTCTACATACAGCGAACATGTAGCAATTCATCACCTACATTACCTTTACCGTGCAATTGTTTGTGCTTGTACACTATTGTCATCCACACGTGCTTGGGTCGTGAATCTCCAACTTAAACATATTGATTGTCAAATGTGACATATTAAAGAAAATCGATCATCTTACTTCTAAACCTGTAGAGGTGCAATATGTTAACTGACGTATAGGAAAAACGTGGTCAAAAAGGCCATGGTCCATTGCACCCTAACTACGCCATTGGCGCTGACCAGCGGGTCTATGACGGCGATCATCCCGGTACCGACTGTCGCGTGGTCTCTTCCGACTGGGACTATGGTCGACGTGGCGAGGTCTGTCGCCATCACCTGCGTCATTCACTGTGGCGCCCGTAGCTGAGGATCTGCCAGTCGCTTCTAGAACAAAACCGATATCGTGTTCGTGACATGACATAATCGATAATCGCATAGCCTAGAGCGCAAGGTGGTCGGTTCAGAATTGACCAACTAACAATTGTCGGATTCGGGCATCTAGGCATTCTGACTCGTTGTTTTCAGTAGTTACTTGATAGTTACTACTATATCTGCTAGCAACGTGCACACCGACGGATGACGCTGCGCAGAGACAGCCGCAGAAGACGGCTTTTGGTGTGTTCGTAAATGAGGTTTGTTATAACGTAAATGTGAACAGTTTACGTAACATTACGTACAGCGTCCCCGACTGATCGGCGGTCATCGGATCAGTCGCAGAAAATACGCACAACGCTATGTCCATTCGAATTCCACTCGTCCGACCTAAGGTACAAACCCTAAAGCCGGAAAGAATCCTTAACCAACGGCGAATTAAACAGTAGTTTTACGTTTATTCCGAATGGTCTTAGATTAATCCATGAAACATTGCGAAACCATCGTGGGGACGCTTACATACAAACACACATACACTGGCTCGATTAAAGTTGAACTTTTATGACATTATGCCGACATCGTGGTTATTTTGACCATTTCTCTGAAATGGGGATTATGTGACATCACGCAGGCTTCGAGTTTGATACAAACATAATCTTGGTCCAAAATACGACATATCATGCATCCTGAATATCGTACGGTTTCACGTGCCCTATCTTAGAACATCTGAAACAGATACTGCCGGATTGTTCATTTTCAATTGTAACATTGTAGAACCGTGTTCAATAGTGGTAGGATACTGACCAGAGCGCCTCTGGCGGCCATCACCATGGTAACGTCTGCTACGATGTCTCCTTCCGGTTGGATTAGCGTCGACGCTGCGGTGCCTTTCGTCACCATTGACATCATTTGGACCAGGGTGCCAGTTAGTCTCTTCAACACACAATTAATACATGCTTGTAATATTGTCATTTGGACTCTTTAATTAATTAAAACAGCAAGTTGTGTTGGTTTCCTGCATTCACCAGTGATTGTTATAATCTACTGGGCTTCTTTATTGTTATAGTCTAGGCCTACGTTATAGTTATGGTCTGCGTTTTTGTAGTCAGCGACATAGCTGAGGATACATATTAATACATAGACGTATAATGCTGTATTCACACAGAAAGGATTAACCGGCTTAACTTTAAAGACTAAGCGAAATAAACTTTTTTTATTCCCAATCTGAATGAAATATAATCTGAAAATATTGTCCTGATATTCAACTAATTTTCTAAGCCCCCCCCTTCACCCTTTTCAAGGCACCTATTGGTCGCGCTTTTCTGTACATTTTCTGCGCAGTTTGTTGCGACACCTAGCGATCGTTGTGACGTCACCGTAGGTAGCACAACTAGGATTTAGCATGAAGCGCATCTATGTGGGTTGGAATTTTAGGCCGTACATAAAATTGCAATCGGGGATTTCTTATTTTTATATCACCGTAAATATAATAATCATACCTACAGTTGTGTCGCTGGGTGCATAGAGGAATTTTGTTTACTTTTTGAGTTATTGCTGTTTGACCACTGCGAATGTTCAAACTTGCAAAGGGATTTAATATTGTTTGATGTCATCGCAAAGATAATAATCTTATCAACATTTCTGTCACTGGATGTACCAAGGATTCGTTGTTAGTTTTTGAGTTATTGCCGTTTGAACATCGCGAATGTTTAATCCTGCAATGTATACGCGGCAGCGGATGTAATGCAAGGTTGAGCATTCGTGATGTTCAAACAGCAATAACTCAAAACGTTAACACAATTCCTGTGTACATCCAGCGACAAACTCTAAAAAATATTAAATTCAGCGATTGCAATTTCATATACAGTCTGAAACAACGGGCCGCACCGCCGCTTGCCTAATATAGCGGCCCTGCCTGTGCTGACGTCAGCAATATCTGTCGAGCTGTGACACACAAATGTCCACGTTCGAGCGGGTATAGTGACATGAATTCGTAATGAACAGGCATCATATTTGGCACATTAGTTGACATGAATATTAAGTTTATGTACATGCAAAGTGTCGCAGACATTTAAAATGTAATTTCCCTTAGTCTTTAAGTAAACATGTAAGAAATACCCTGGTTTACAACGTGAACTAAAATAACTACCCCCCTGTCAACCTCTTTCTACCAACACATTTATTTATTTTACATGTTGCAAATGGTATTGAATTTTGTAATTGTGAAATATGTTAAACAAATTACGTACACAACAACGTGCGTGCCTACCATTTTGAATTTACAATCAAATTACGTCACTGAACTAGTTAATGCCAATGCCACTACGCGCTAAAGTGGCACTGCATTCGATACTATGGTATGTCTTTAAACGGGTTCCTGACGTACAGTTGTTCGCAACGCCATTCGACCTTTCTACAATTATTCCAAGTTACGTAATTGACCTGTTGCCTAGCAAAACGTCTCCAGGATTTTCGCTGTATATCCCGGACTCCTGGAATACAGGCAAATCCCCCGGAGTTTCGCTTAAAATCTCAAACAGCACCTCCCCTCCCATCTTCGAGACAGCGCGACACCACGGGACACGTGCTGAAACGTGCTGAACCGCTGAATTTCCGGCGAAAAATCTCCAACATCACCATCTTCGAGTCATGCAGTGAACCGTTGAAGTTCTGGCGAATTTCAACAAACAATTTGGCAGGTACAACTATGCCATAAAATATGTCGATCAGGTGGAATGTGTGGACATTCCATCGTATATTTGGTTAAAATTCTGGCCTCAAGGGTTTTTGTTTATAGGAGAAACATAGGAGAAAGAAGTTCTAGTGAGAACTGGATAAGGGAAAGGTACATTTAGTACATATCATGCCGCATTAGTAATGTGATGCACATATGTTACTGATAAAAACATTGGTGGCGTGAGAAAGCTTGACGGAGGTTAACACAGACATTATCTTGTTTGAGACGTGAGCAAACCGCAACGTAATGGATAGATACATTATCGGACACCTGAAGTTACACCGCTTATTAAGTAAACCTGCTTAACGCGTCAACGCAGCATAACGCACGAGAACATTTCATTATTTTTAGTGTTTAACATCTTACAATAGTGTCTAGATACAACAACACAAGGGTGACCATAAACTGGAATGAATATACATTTAAAAATAAAGGCGTGGACTGTTTAAAACACAATTGACAAAGCCAAATTCCTTGCCACGTGGGTGTTTGCTCTGTGTGGCTAAACTACAAAACAACTGCTGAGATTAAAAGGCAACAATTATTCACCATTAAGCTCGACTCACCAGGGCGCCTTCGACGGTAATCTTCGTCGTCAAATCTATGCATAACAACATCCTCGTGCCGCCTTCTCCCTGACACCCGTCTTCTGTCCTCATACGGGTCACTCAGAGTGAAATTCGTCTCTCTGACATTGGTCGGTTCAGATTTCTCGTCATTAGTATTCCCTTCCAGATCCGTCGGCTTTGTTTCATTACGTGCAGGCTTGTCTGGTTGTCGTCCTGCATTCGGCGGTTGCTCCGAGTCGTCAGACGCATTCAACTGCAACCAATGGTTGTAGCAATACGCTGGGCAATACGGGATTTCACAGTATAATGCGCGTCTCACAAAGGCGCCACATGCGCAACAACAAAGAACTTATCCAGCGTACGAGTCGAATAGAAATTGATATTTTAAATAAAAACGTAGCAAACAGCTACTACTAGATAGTAAAGACACGTATTTATCGGATTGATGGGACTGGTAGTTCATTACTTAGATATAACACAGCATGATATATTATTAATTATTTATATATTTATTAACTTATTAACTGTTTTATCCATAATGTATTTTAGCTCATTTAATTCGCTTTAACTCAAACTATATACATATTTCACTTATTTTATAGCCGATGCTGCTGAATGACATTGAATGATTAGTTATTATTAACTTCTTAATTTTCTTGATTTCCTATTGTATTTAACCTATTTAATTGGTTTTAACGTAATGTAAAATGTATAGCAATTTATTATGACCTATATTTTACTTTTGTAGCGCCTTTGAGCAAGTGTTTTACTCGGATATGCGCATAATAAATGCTTAAATTATTATTTTTTACTATTATCAAAATTTTTTGAGAGTTCAATATGGCTTATATGTTCTTATTTCGTGAGAGTTAAATATGATATATACTGATGGCTAATCCCCCGAGAAACGAAGAGTTTAACATAACATATTGTTTATTAGTGGCTAATCTCCCGATAAATGACGACTGTATTAATTGAGTATTTAGGTGGTGAGAAGGCTTTGATAATATAATGGTCGGTACCGGGTATCATATCGCCACATACGTCTTGTCATTGGTTTTCCTTATCCAGATCTCTTACGAATCACTACCGTATCCCCATCTAGCGCAGTCATCTGATGAAGATTGCTGATAACGATCGAAACAACAAACACGTAAATTTGCCTGCGAAATAAGTAGAAATATGA
>OZ023217.1:3305054-3307554 GCA_963995525.1 Escarpia spicata
TGTGAAGAGTAAATGTTAACTGTTATGAGAATTTCCCCCCAAAAAAATACTGTACTTACGAAAACTGAGCAAGCGATGATCGCAATGTAGAGGGGATCATTATCTTCTGTATCTGTCGTGTCATAGTAGGTGGGCTTGTTAATGGCTTCCATTTTCATGGCATAAACAGTAGACGCGATGACGGCGACGCTGTTTCCCAGTAGGGTAATTGCAGCAGCTCGTAATTTCTTTACCGGGAAGTTGGTATTACTGACCTGTAGTCAAAACGTCATGTTTACTTACTCAGTCATTTTTACACTTTCATTTTTACATACGCATGTTTACACATTAATTGTTATACGGTCGTGCTTTCGCGCCCATATTTACACATTCAAGATTACACGTTTGCACATTCGTATGTAGGCCTCCACGGTCACGTTTACACATTCACGTTTTCACATTTATGTTCATACATTGTGTTGTTGTTGTTTTAGCGTTTGAAGTTATGATGTAGTTGTAATTGATAAATGTCGAGTACTGGCAACAATTACATCAATTATGGTTCGTTTATGTTGCAAAGACACTTGAAAATCATCGTATTAAAAATGTCCAAATAATTCAGCAACACACGTACCGCACTCTTAATATTTTGTAAAATACAGTTTTGCAAATAAACTGCTGGACTTGCACAAGGCACGTTGTAAGTTATACACGGTATTCGAAATGGTGCACTGGTCTATGCGATGCGCCTACTGCTGTAGTGCAGTGTGCAGTTCTAGCTTCGCACTCTCTCCTTCAGCTACATATGCCAAATAGCTTCTAGGAGTGGAAAGGGAGCCGAGTGTGTAAGTCTCCCCTGCTGGTACATAGCCTCGCCATAGACAAGACTCTAGCACAACCTCCTTGTGATACACTGCGGATACTGGGCTAATGTGCTAGGGATCTCGGAGCAGATTGGAGCCCCAGATGTACTGTGTGCAGGGCCCACTGGCGTGTGGATATGTCCCGACATTGCACTATTCCAATTCCCGTCTATGAGAAAATAGTACAGGGCAGATCACGCTCTTTAGCCTTGGTAGGCCAGCGATAAACTCTAACAACAATTCGGAGTGGAGCCCGTAGGCGGCTTGATGTCAACCCTGCCATCTTCCCGGCAGCTTCCGCAGCTGAACTGGTGTGCCAGATGTATTGCTTTGCATTCCTTTGGGTGACATCAGTGAGGCAGACAGTGGGACCCTGGCAATTGGGCAACCCAGGGTGTCCATATACATTGCCCAGGCTTGCGCCGTCCCGGAGAGGACACTCCAGTGTCGCTGATCAGCGGCAGCACAACACAGGAGGGAGCAGTCACGATTTATAAACCCAACCCAATTGGCATATGGAATGTGTGCTACGGGTTGCCTTCGACGATGGGAGGGACCATCGTGTTCCACTGATCAGCCACCGCCCACCACAAGCTGGGCAGCCCCTGCCAGTAACGTGCTGACCCGCCACGGTTCGCCTGCGTCTATGGGTGTGTGACGCTTAGAGCATCTGCTCAACAAGCGGATCGACAAACTACCATCAGATAAATCAAAGAAATACAAGAAAATGCCAGCTCTTCGCTTAGCAAGCTGGGATGTCAGAACCGTGTTTCCTGGCTTACCGAATGATCTTCAACAGATCAGTGACTCAAGGAAGACAGCCGTCATCGATTTTGAGCTAAACTGGCTGAACATTGATCTAGCAACATTACAAGACTTGCCGATAGTGGATCGCTAAAAGAACAGCGATAAACGTTTGTCTGGCAGGGGAAGAGTTCTGAAGAAAAGCGTGAAGATGGAGTAGGGTTTGCTGTAAAGAAATCGTTGCTCAGTATGAACCCCAAACATATGGCTCAGTACTGAACAAAAACAAAGGTGATCGTAGCGATTGCAACAATTACTGTGGCATCTCCCTGTTGAGCGTCGTGGGAAAGTTTGTGCACCTGTAGCCATTTTGCAAGAGAAATGTTGAGAATAAAGAAGACCGTTGTATATTACCTTCATCGACTTCACAACTATCATTTGACGTCGTTGGCAGAAGTAGAGTATTTAAGCTGCTGGAGAAAATTGGTTGTCCCCATAAACTGCTCAGTGTGATCTCCTCCTTCCACGACAAAATGAAGGGCACAGTCAACTATGACGGAGCTACATCCGAACCCTTTGAGATCCACAGCGGAGTAAAACAAGGACGCGTTCTGGCACCAACATTCTTCTTTGGCATATTCTTCTCTATTATGCTATCATATGCCTTTGGTACATCCACAGAGGGTGTCTACTTACACACTACAACTGATGGGAAGGTGTTTAACATCACCCGGTTGAAAGCTTAGACAAAAGTCCGTCGAATCCTCATCCGAGAAATGCTTTTCGCTGATGATGCTGCGTTGGCAACTCACACCGAGGAAGATCTTTAGCAACTAATGGACATATTCTCTCAAGTCTGCAAAGAATTTGGATTGACAATCAGTATCAAAAAGAATAATGTCATGGGACAGAAC
>OZ023217.1:3312554-3344582 GCA_963995525.1 Escarpia spicata
ATAAAAGAAATGGGTGATTTTGAGATGACGTAAATTATAGAAACACTGCCACTTACCACACGCCGTTTCTTAGTGCGACCGGCCACAATCCCACATATTCCTGTTGCCAAAACCTGTAAGTTAACGATACGAAAACTTGTGGTACAAGACCCGTTGTAACTTGAAATATATATATATATATATATATTTCTCATTATATATACATATATATGTGTTTGTGTATATATATATATATATAAATAGATATATATATATATATATATATATTATATATATATATGTATATATATATACAACACTTATCCCCTGCATATAACTTAACAAGTTAAAGTTTATAAATGTATTTAAATAATTTTCATATAAATGTATTTCAAAATTGATTGGTTTTTATTATTATTAGGACATTACGTTATGGGAGTATCTAAACTGACAAAAGTAGAACTAAACTTTTCGAAAGTCGGTAATACAGTTAGGTATATATATATATATATATATACATACATGTATATATATATACATACATGTATATATATTTGTGTGTGTGTGCGTGTGCGTGTGCGTGTGCGTGTGCGTGTTCGTGTGCGCGTGCGCGTGCGCGTGCGTGTGTGTGTCCTGTGTGTTGTGTAGTTGTTCAACATTTTCGTCTGGTTTACGGTGCACCTAGGGGTAATTAAATGATCAAGGTCCTCTGATAATCGCTTGCTAAAATCGATGTTTTTTGCACGAGTATCACCTGTAAGGTCTCAGGCAACAGAACATCGAAGTTGACAATTTACTTTCTGTTTTTAAAAGAAAGTGCAGCAATTTTTTAAATGGCCGTCAAATCAAATTTCTGCATATCTTAACTACTCAAATGCGCCATTTCTTTAAACATGGCGTCTGTGAAAACCAGTTAATAGTAAACAGCGCAGTATCCAGATCTCTCGGTCGAGCGTCCCACGCTCTAGCCACTGTACCACGGCGCTCCACACTGTATATTATACCACCTTCGATTTTCTGTTGATTCAGATGACAGTCATACACAAATATCGCTTTTGGCAAGCGAATTTCACGGGATAACAATGACATGGAACACATGACTATTTAGTGTTGCTCTCATGTAGAAGGCACAACTTACGACGGGAAGAACCACAACCAGGATCGCGAGTACCTCCAGCCTACCCATTACAATCTCAATGAAACAAAGTACGATCATGATGATGACGTGTACGATAAAGAAAATCCCGTTGTTTCTTGATTTCTTGCTGTTGTAATGTGGACATTCAAAATGCTGTGTCGGTTCCGGCGTTTCCATGACGGCGACAGCAGTGGCTGCCTGTTCTACTGGCAGTTCGGGGACGTTTCTTCTGAAGAGAAAGAAAACAAACTATCTATAGTGCATATTAATAATGTTGCCCACACAAGTACAATTTATGTAACCTTGATCTGTGTTCTGTCACAATAAACTCATAAAACGGAACGATAGCAAAGGTATTGTTAATTGGCGTGGACATACTACGCAGTATTCAGACAGTTTTAATGTGTAGGACCTACACTGTTTACACGTGTATGGTTGCTGAAAGGCTTACCACCAGCTCTAGAAAAGGTTAATTGTAAACTATGTTGCAAGAGATGCGACCACATTGAGCAAACAGCAGCAACACCATGATGTCATCATTATGATTCGAGGACACCCACTTGATATATCTGTATGATTATTAGTGTGATCACTGTGGTCATTACCCTTATGATCATCGTCATCATCGTCGTCGTCATCATCACATGGAAGCCATTGACTACAAAAACCGACCAGTCAACAATAACACCCGCGTTCATACCATGTGACATATTTGACTCAGACCGTGACACTCTAAGATGTGATAAGCTACATCTGCGACAGAGTCCGTCGTGTTGCCGTGGCTGAACACTCGCCCGTCTTGATATGTGATTCACGCAGCATAATAGTATATATCTGTTAAGGGATCAAAATGAGAGGGGTATTTTTGTTTGAAAACCAGGCCACACAGTGGATGTTGTACGACCCACCGACGTTTGTCTCCTTGACCTGTTATTAACGCGGGTTATCGTAGACATCTTGTTCCGACTGGGCATTCATCGTTTACTTTAGCCCGACCGTACATAATTTGTCTCCGGGGCCCTCAATATAAAAGCCTTTTAATGTGTCAATTTCGAGTCACTTTAGTAAAAAAGTAAAGTAAAGGTAAGTTCTTATATACCGCAGTATCCAGTCCCCAGGACTGCTCAAAGCGCTTTATACTTTACTACCTGGCAGACTTGTTCAATCGAACACCATACACACACACACACACACACACACACACACACACACACACACACACACACACACACACACACACACACACACACACACACACACACACACACACACACACACACACACACACACACACACACACACACACACACACACACACACACACACACACACACACACACACACACACACACACACACACACACACACACACACACACACACACACACACACACACACACACACACACACACACACACACACACACACACACACACACATCTTTGGAAAGTATTCAGCCACGCTACAATTAATGCGCGAAGACGATCCGTACACAAATATCCACCACTGTTTATAGCCAGGTACTCATTCATACAGCTGAATGAACTGAAGCAATGTAGAGTAAACGAACTTGCCCGAGGTTCGACACCGCCGTACAGGATTCGAACCCGCGTTCTCTCAGTCGAGAGTCCGGAACTCTTAACGCTGCACTACTGTGCTCCAAATTGGAGATTTGTGGGTAGAATGCCTGATAACCCAGGCTGACACATGGGAGCAGTGGTTAATGAATGCGTCCAATAGAAGTCGAGAAGGTACTCGAATGAAGAGGTTTGCCAGAGGGTTAAATGTAAGGGCGGCTTGGTGCGATCCCGCCACGTACAAAAGTATCAGCTGGTGTGCAGCTAGTCTGTCAGGCGAATTGGCAAATAGTGTGGATCTAAAGCGAGAAGGGGGTTTGGGTTAGGGTTAGGGTTAGGTTGAAGGTTTTTCTCTCACAAGATTGACATTTGTAGGAACGTGGAGAGGTAGCACGGGACGCCCTGTCAATTGTAAAGCGATTACGGTTACCTTTTTACAATTATATACAAGCTAAAATAATGTATTTTAGTCGAAGGTAACAAATTTATTTATTCTGTTTTGGTCAGTCGAGAACTGCAGATGCCTTGAATACGCTTAGAAGCTACAATTTACATACTACTGCCATAATTGCGGTTTAGCTCATCTCGCAAAGATATCTTCAAATTGTGTTTTGTATTCACGGTTGGTAGGGTAGATTATTTGTTCCAATCAATGATTGTTCCATACGAGAAACAGTATTTTTTTTTTACTGAATATCCAATAATATTATTCTCTTAATAACTTATAATCCTGGAGCATTAGGTAAATAATTGGCCTAACCCATAATAAATTACACTAACCTGATATTTAGTAAAGAAGCGATACACGTTCGGCAAAATAAGGCTATCATTTGTTATATCATGGCTGATGCATTTTTTTAAATACAAAATCATCATGTTTCCCAATGAATCGACTGCATAGGTCAAGACCAGCAATGATTTACACTTAATGGCAGACTGTTTATTACGGTTTTAACGCCATGGACGGATCCAGAGAGGATCCAGACAGTGTAGTATAGGGGAGGGGGGGGGGGCAAAACCTCCAATTGCACCCCGGATGAGGTTCGCCAAAAACGCTGGCGGCAGAACCAAATTCATATTGGGTTCGCTGATCCGGAGCATCAGCACAACTCCGCTGTCGTAGGATCCTGGCATATCATCGGAAGACGGGGGCGGGGAGAGGTGCTGTTGTTTTTTCGAGGAGACGTTCATAATTTTCGAAGTTCTGGGGGGGGGCACGTTCAACAGGTCTAGGAGGTCATGCCATTTTAGCGCAGGCATAGCGCGGCCAAATTCCAAAGGTTTAGGGACAAGTGCCCCAGACTTCCATCGGATCTGCCTATGGATGCATCTTATATCCGTATCGACAAGATAACACCTAAATTAGGGCTCTTGTTATGTTCAATGTCACCAGTGTATCCATTTACGTATATGCAATCACACAGTTAGTGAGCGTGTACAGATGAAACTGTCAGCGAGAGCATACAAAACGAAACGAACCTGTTATCGCTATAGACAAATCTGGATAAACATTGGCAATACATTTCTACATTAAAGACTGTGACAATTTGCCGTAGAATGGCGTCTATAACGTACTCACTTGACCCAAGCGAATCTCCCGACAGATGTGTGTAGAGGACTGTAAGCGCACTCACGGGAAGCCAGGCCCGTCTGCTTCCTACCAGGAGTGAGAGTCACAACCAGCTTCGAGAAAGTTCGACCCTGGGATCATCCAACCGTAGCATGTCAGTTGACCTGTGGGGGGCACGTAATTGAACAGTTGCGCTGCGTCTCAGTTGGCGTGCACGCGAGTAGATCATATACGATATGTCTCTTTGTAATATTCGTTTGGTGTCTAAATGATAATACAGTTTAATATGTCGCGCGAAGCTCCATAGAATGGCTAACGGTTCAATAATCTGGAATGCAGTATAAATCACAATAATTTATGTTTTGCAGATATTTTAAGGGAATAACAAATCGGAGTTACACAACGCAGGTTGGGTTTAATGGCTTTACCGAGACAAACGCGATATCAAGTTGTTGACGTTTAATATCAGCAAGGTTACGTTTAAGAATATTATATTTTTTTTGATAATAAAACGTTTTCAAAAGTTAGCCGTATTCGTCATAAGTAATGAATGACGTTAGAGATGTTCTTATGCACACGTCTATTATTTCTGCATGGCAGCGATTTGTCGCACGTATGCATACGTCATTCCAACATTCACGGTGGTTCCCCTGTGAGCAGGTCAGCGCTCCGTTGGTGCACATTACAACAAACAACTAGAATGTCGATTCAGACGGACACGCTCCAGTGCGTTAGTGCAACTGAGTGCGCTTTTTTGTATGTACGCGAATATCCTACAGCATGTCGCATTGTGGCAGGACATTGAGTGACTGGCCAGAACGTTTCTCGCTATGACGATAACAAACACGACGCTGCTTCGTCGAGGCTTTTGATTAAGTTAACAGACAAATGTGTGTGTGTGCGTGTGTGTGTGTGTGTGTGTGTGATGTGTGTGTGTGTGTGTGTGTGCGTGTGTGTGTATGTGTGTGTGTGTGTGTGTGTGTGTGTGTGTGTGTGTGTGTGTGAGAGAGAGAGAGAGAGAGAGTGTGTGTGTGTGCGTGTGTGTTGTGTGTGCGTGTGTGTGTATGTGTGCGTGTGTGTGTGTGTGTATGTGGTGTGTGTGTGTGTGGTGTGTGGTGTGTGGTGTGTGGTGTGTGGTGTGTGGTGTGTGGTGTGTGGTGTGTGATGTGTGGTGTGTGTGTGTGCGTGTGCGTGTGTGTATGTGTGTGTGAGAGAGAGAGAGAGAGAGAGTGTGTGTGTGTGTGTGTGTGTGTATGTGTGTGTGCGTGTGTATGTGTGTGCGTGTGTGTATGTGTGTGTGTGTGTGTGTGTGTGTGGTGTGGTGTGTAGTGTGTGGTGTGTGGTGTGTGGTGTGTGGTAACTTGTTTAAATGTATGCTAAGTCATTGTCACTCTCCTATTTCTATATTTTGTGATGTGATAAACCTGTGTTAGTTTCCTATTTTCCCTGAAGACATATACAGAAATACCAAATAGAAGTAAGAGCAGATGTTGCACGGCGATGAATTCAAAATTAATGTATAGCGACTGTTGATATGCAACGCGGTATATGTAATGCGTTGAATTCATAGTCGAGACATTCCGGAATTGATTCCTCGTGCTGCCATTTCGAACCTAGGGCAAGTTCATTATCCCACGTTGCTCTAGTTCACCCAGCAATATGAATGACAGGTCCGTAGAGTGGGTAATTTTGGAGGAGGTGTGTTTTTGAATGCATATTTAAACATGTTTCGCAGAGTCGAAGTGGGATTATGTTGAAGAAGCTTTAGGGTTGGGAGGGGGTTAGTGTTAGAGATTTTTCCCTAGCGAAGGAAGGGTAGTGGCGGAGATTTGTCACTATCGAGGGAAGGATAATGATGGAGATTTTTTCCCTGGTCGAGGGGGGTGTGTGGAGATGAATATTGTTCATTGTGTCGAGAATGCGTCCCAGAGAAGTCGAGATGGTGTGCGATTGAATAAGTAAATTTTAGTGTAATGCCGTGTTCACTCTACTGATCTATATACATGTATACAGATAACTTATTTAAAGAGAAAACCTTAAGAGACTAAACTTTAAATCGGTTTATAACGATGTACATTAATTTAATTCTTCATGCCACATGTCCTGTCTGCAGTTTTTCCAAGCTACCTTATTGTCGTACACATGAAGTTAATCAGTTTAGTTAAGTTGCTTATGCTCTGTCTGAACGCAGCCTAAAGCGCTTTGAGCAGTCCTAAGGATTTGATACTGCACAATGTAAGGACTTATCTTTTAGTTTATGTTCATTGATTCAAGCGATACATTTGTTTGTGCTAACCTTATGAATATTCAAGTAATTCATGTCTCTTTGCCAGGCTTTGTGGTTCATATGCGTGTCGCTCGCCATGACATTGGTCATACATGAATACATGACCCTTATCCGAGGCTGGTCGCCGGCAGTCGACAGCACTTTCATGACATGTATGTTAATGATAACACATGTCTCACTTGTGTCTTCACAAATCCGTATACATGTTGAGGGTTACGATTTGTTCATTATAAATTCAAAGGGGCACGCTAGTAGAATTAACTCCCTGGAGTGCGTAGGTGCCTATTCCCAAAAAACATCACACGGCCACTTTGCGGAATTGTCTGATAGGAGACTGCCCAGCAGCACGACCCTGACAACGTTACCTAGACGCCGTGCGATGGCGGAACATTTGGCGCCTCTTAGCAAGTTTACGATGGCGCGCAAGAGTCGTATATAAGATAGATAAGCGAGACGACCTGCACACGTTAAAATGTCACGGAAATTTTGGCATTTCTATCAAAATCCGGATATCTGACACAGAATCCAGATAGACATCCGTGACATTCATTTTCCCGAAACACACACGCGCACGCTCACACGCACGCGCACGCACACGCGCACGAGCACACGCACGCGCACGCACACGCGCACGCGCACGCACACACCACACACACCACACACACCACACACACCACACACACCACACACACCACACACACCACACACACCACACACACCACACACACACACACACACACACATACACACACACACACGCACACGCACACGCACACACATAGTTACCTGTGGTGGGATAGTTACCCGTGGTGGGATAGTTACCCGTGGTGGGATAGTTACCCGTGGTGGGATAGTTACCTGTGGTGGGATAGTTATCTGTGGTGGGATAGTTACCTGTGGTGGGATAGTTACCTGTGGTGGGATAGTTACCTGTGGTGGGATAGTTATCTGTGGTGGGATAGTTACCTGTGGTGGAATAGTTACTTGTGGTGGGATAGTTACATGTGGTGGGATAGTTACCTGTGGTGGGATAGTTACCTGTGGTGGGATAGTTATCTGTGGTGGGATAGTTAACTGTGGTGGGATAGTTACCTGTGGTGGGATAGTTACCTGTGGTGGGATAGTTATCTGTGGTGGGATAGTTACCTGTGGTGGGATAGTTAACTGTGGTGGGATAGCTACCTGTGGTGGGATAGTTACCTGTGGTGGGATAGTTATCAGTGGTGAGATAATTACCTGTGGTGAGATATTTACCTGCGATGATACAGGGAAATGTTACACTTGGTGCGACATGGGATAGTTACCTGAAGTGGAGAGGAGACTGTTACTTGTGATGGAACCGTTACCTTTGGTGGGACAGTTCCCATTGGTGGGAACATTTCCTTTTGGTGGGAGAGGGGACAGTTATATAAGTCTGGGGTCGGCAACCTGCTGCCCGCGTGCCAAATGCGGCCCGCGTAGCTATTTCAATGAGGCCGCGGGCTAAAACTGAAATTGTCCACAATGCGGCCCGCGGGATGAGATCGGTAGTTGCAACTTTCACGAGAGGAGTTGCCTTTTTTCCAACTCTTTCCACGTGAACTCATCGATGCAAAGGAAGCTGTGTGGATAAGTTCAACAAAGTACAATGTGGCTCTATGACATTTACAGCTACCGCCAAAGAGTCGATGCTTGTAGAGTGTCACTACATACATTTGGCTAAGGAAGGATCTAACACGCTAAGCTGATTGCCAATTTGGTTGGTGGCGCAGCAACTACACCCAGTGTCAAACTATTCACGGTGTCAGATGATGCCCCTTTTGTACCGCGAATACTGACCATAAACAAAGAGTGATTTATTAATAGCGACGTCCACATTAATTTTAGATATTGATGTGTGAAGATGATAATACGTCTTACTCATAACTGGTAACAGTTTGTAAGTTAAATTTCAATGCATAGGTCTAGACAAGATTGCTTTTATTCAGTTTCTAAAGATAATATATTGTACCAGTTCTCATAAGGATTAGACAATTGATCATCAATGTTCAATAATACGTGTGCGGCCCGCCGACTTAGTTCAAGTCATCTGTTTGGTCCTTCATTCCATAAGGTTGCCGGCCCCTGATATAAGTGATGTGATCGGTACGTGTGGTGGGACAGTTACCCAGACAAGACAAGGGAAAACTATTTGTTGTGGGAGAGGAGACAGTCATACATGTGGTGGGACAGTTACTTGTGTTCGACAGCGGACAGTTACTTGTAGTGGGAGAGGGGACAGTTATACCTGTGGTGGGACAGTTACATGTGGCCGACAGCGGACAGTTGAAAAACTTGTAGTGGGAGAGGGGACAGTTATACCTGTCGTGAGACAGTTACATGTGGCCGACAGCGGACAGTTATTTGTAGTGGGAGAGGGGACAGTTATACCTGTCGTGAGACAGTTACATGTGGCCGACAGCGGACAGTTATTTGTAGTGGGAGAGGGGACAGTTATACCTGTCGTGAGACAGTTACATGTGGCCGACAGCGGACATTTACTTCTAGTGGGAGAGGGGACAGTAATACCTGTATTGGGACAGTTACATGTGGCCGACAGCGGACAGTTACTTCTAGTGGGAGAGGGGACAATTATACCTGTCGTGAGACAGTTACATGTGACCGACAGCGGACAGTTACTTGTTGTGGGAGAGGTGACAGTTATACCTGTCGTGAGACAGTTACATGTGGCCGACCCCGGACAGTTACTTCTAGTGGGAGAGGGGACAATTATACCTGTCGTGAGACAGTTACATGTGACCGACAGCGGACAGTTACTTGTTGTGGGAGAGGTGACAGTTATACCTGTCGTGAGACAGTTACATGTGACCGACAGCGGACAGTTACTTGTTGTGGGAGAGGTGACAGTTATACCTGTCGTGAGACAGTTACATGTGGCCGACAGCGGACAGTTATTTGTAGTGGGAGAGGGGACAGTTATACCTGTCGCGAGACAGTTACATGTGGCCGACAGCGGACAGTTACCTGTAGTGGGAGAGGGGACAGTTATACCTGTCGTGAGACAGTTACATGTGGCCGACAGCGGACAGTTACCTGTAGTGGGAGAGGGGACAGTTATACCTGTCATGAGACAGCTACATGTTGCCGACAGCGGACAGTTACTATTAGTGGGAGAGGGGACAGTTATACCTGTATTGGGACAGTTACGTGTGGCCGACAGCGGACAGTTACTTGTAGTGGGAGAGGGGACAGATATACCTGTCGTGAGACAATTACATGTGGCCGACAGCGGACAGTTAATTCTAGTGGGAGAGGGGACAGGTATAACTGTCCCCTCTCCTACTACCTGTCGTGAGACAGTTACATGTGGCCGACAGCGGAGAGTTACTTGTTGTGGGAGAGGTGACAGTTATACCTGTCGTGAGACAGTTACATGTGGCCGACAGCGGACAGTTACTTGTTGTGGGAGAGGTGACAGTTATACCTGTCGTGAGACAGTTACATGTGGCCGACAGCGGACAGTTATTTGTAGTGGGAGAGGGGACAGTTATACCTGTCGCGAGACAGTTACATGTGGCCGACAGCGGACAGTTACATGTAGTGGGAGAGGGGACAGTTATACCTATCGTGAGACAGTTACATGTTGCCGACAGCGGACAGTTACTATTAGTGGGAGAGGGGACAGTTATACCTGTATTGGGACAGGTACGTGTGGCCGACAGCGGACAGTTACTTGTAGTGGGAGAGGGGACAGATATACCTGTCGTGAGACAATTACATGTGGCCGACAGCGGACAGTTAATTCTAGTGGGAGAGGGGACAGGTATAACTGTCCCCTCTCCTACTACCTGTCGTGAGACAGTTACATGTGGCCGACAGCGGAGAGTTACTTGTTGTGGGAGAGGTGACAGTTATACCTGTCGTGAGACAGTTACATGTGGCCGACAGCGGACAGTTACTATTAGTGGGAGAGGGGATAGTTATACCTGTGGTGGGACAGTTACCTGTGGTGGACAGCGGGCAGTTACTTGTAGTGGGAGAGGGGACAATTATACCTGTGGTGAGACAGTTACATGTGGTGGACAGCGGGCAGTTACTTGTACTGAGAGAGGGGACAATTATACATGTGGTTGGACCGTGGGACAGTTACCTGTGGTCGACAGCGGACAGTTACTTGTAGTGGGAGAGGGGACAGTTATGCCTGTGGTGGGACAGTTACCTGTGGTCAGCAGCGGACAGTTACTTGTAGTGGGAAAGGGAACAGTTATGCCTGTTGTGGGACCGTTACTTGTGGTCGACAACATTCAGTTACTTGTAGTGGATGAGGGAACAGTTACCTCTGGTGGGCCAGTTACCTGTATAGTGACGGGGGACATACATTGCAGTAGGAGAGGGGACGATTACCTCTTAAAAGATTGATTGAATGGTATGTTTTTATTTAACAACATATAGTTTTAGCAGATAAATTTAACATAGGGTAGACTTGGGCAGCGCGGCCTGTGGGGTAGTACGGCCCCCCGTCACGTACACAAAATAAAAATTTCGAAAGTCCCCAAGTCTTGTACAAAATGATGCTGACATATATCAGATAACTATGCTGAAAATTCAGCAACATGAGACAGATGTAATTAAATCAGTGTGCATTTGAAATATATTGTGCAATTTGATCTAATATTTTGCCAATGGTCAAGCTGGTACAACTCATTATTTAAAGGTGCAAATCACGAACGTAACTGGTGACATTATATATCATCATTCATCTTGCATGTCAGAAAATAAATTATGGGGAAAGAAGGGAGCGTTTTGCACATATCGTGTTAAGACACGCAATTTGCATTTGAGGTAAGACAGCCCCTACCGGCTTCCTATATATATATATATATACATGGTCAATATATGAAATTTTATGATACGCTGTACGAAGTGTAAAACACAACGTTGTAATGTTAACGTTGTATAATAAACAAATTGCATGTCACAATTATGACAAAATAAGAAATCCAAAACATGTGATGAAATATTAAGGTAGGTATCATACATAAGTTGCAAAATATATAGTATATATTGAATATATGAGAATAAGTGATTTGGCATATATAGACTACACACAAAGAAGTACCTGCCAAATAAATATCAAAATAACTATCAATTTGACTTATGAAGCAGTGCGAACAGATTCAACATACACACATGTAAATATATAGTTATGTTGTAGTAGACTGCCACTTAACTTAGTCATTCTCCACAGCTGGGTGGATTTTGCCTTGTCCGGCTGTGAGAAGTCATGTGCAGATCGTAAAAAAGAGGGATTCACCTTTCAGTGCTTGGGGTGTTGGAAGGTGGAATATCTGCTGAATGAGGTAGTTAGGTTGACAGATATTATGAAGGGGATGGAGATGAGAATTATCAAGGAGACAGGTGGAAGACGACAGGGAGAGAGTTGGGAATACTGTGAAACTGAAGCAGCAGGGTAGTGGCAAGAAGACCGAGGAAAGGAGACTGAGAGGAGGGAAGGTGATTGGAGGGGAACGAATTTGAGAATCGACGGCAGGAAACGTGACAGGCGTGAAGGTGACAGGGGAGAAAGTGACCGCAGAGAAGGAGATATGAGGGAAAATCTGACGGGAGAGGAGAGAAAAAATACGATGGGAGGAAAGTTGACGGGACGAAGGGAAGCGAGAGTAAATGTGACAGAAGAAAAGTCCATAAAAGGGACACCGCCATCATCATCATCACCATTATCATAATCTGATCATCAACATCATCGGCATCAGCATCATCATCGTCATCGTCGTCATCGTCGTCATCATCGTCGTCATCATATCGAAACGGTTGACTTAAAAAACCGACCAGTCAACAATAACACCCACGTTCATACCATATGACATATGTGACCCACAAACAGAAACTCTAAGGCCGTGTCAAGCTACAGCCGTGACAGAGTCCGTCGTGTTGCTGAACACTCGCCCGTCGTAGATCTTGGCATTTGATTCACGCAGCATAATAGTATATATCTATTACGGGGTCAGAATAAGGCCACACAGCGGATGTTGTACGCATCACCGACGTTTTTCTCCTTCACCTGTTATTGATGCGGGTTATCGTAGACATCTTGTTCCGACCGAGCATTCATCGTTTACTTTAGCCCGACCGTACATAATTTTTCTCCGGGGCACTCAATATGAAAGCCTTTTAATGTGTAGATTTCGAGTCAAAGTAAAGTAATGGTAAGTTCTTATATAACGTAGTATCCAGTCCCCAGGACTGCTCAAAGCACTTTATACTTTACTACCTGGCAGACTTGTTCAATCGAACACCATCTCTACATCTTTGGGAAGTATTCAACCATGCTACATTTAATGCGCGAAGACTATTCGTACACAAATATCCACCACTGCTTGTAGCCAGGTACTCATTCATACAGCTGAGTGAACTGAAGCAATGTAAAGTAAGCGAACTTGCCCAACGTTCGACACCGCCGCAGGATTCGAACCCGCGTTCTGTCAGTCGAGAGTCCGGAACTCTTAACGCTTCATTACTATGCTCCACATTGGGGATTTGTGGATAGAATGCCTGATAAGCGTGGTTGACACATGGTCATACATGTATGATTAACACGGTGACCATCCACGGCAATATCGAGTATGTGATCTACCGAGGTCAAGTAAAAACCTCGCATTCTCTCGTGTGTGACAACCACAAACCGATCAAAACCGCCGCTACCATCGTTTTCTTCTTGAAATATTGCCCAACGCGACCTAAGGAAGCGGGGAATTCAGACCCCCGGTGACAATAGGTAATTCGTCTCGCTTGACTATTCGGCTGTTCACCGAAGTCAGTCGAAGTGGACCACCGAAGCATGTCACAGTGACCCGACATGCCTGGACGGCTCTACGCATTTATCCTAATCACCAAGTCACCAAACAACACAACATGCACAGAACTATGAAACAGAACAAATCCGAGATGGACGATATCCGCCGTTCTCTTGAATGTTTATGCAACTCCTTCGACGATATTAAGAAGCAAACCACAGCGACTGACAAGCGTATCACCGGGCTGCTGGAGATCACATGGCGAAAGACGAGCGCACATCAAAGTTGGAGGCACAAGTGAACGATCTGGAACAAAATTCGAAAAAAAAGAACGTGATCGTCACAGGTCTGAACATTCACAGTTATGGCTCGACCACCACTACGAAGAAACCAAGCACGCGGAGCTCGACGTCGACCGCCACCGAGGAAACTCCGACCGTCTCCGAGAGTGCCACGATGAGAACGAACTTCGTTAACTTCGCCAGACAGAAGTTGAACGTTACGATCGAACCGTACGTCGTCACCGCGATCCATCCAGCTTCCGCCGCAGCGTGATGGTAAACGTCCCACCTTCATGCAGTTTCTTCATTCGGCTGACAGGAAACCCACGCTAATGATAAATGAGCTGCGTTGTGGGGAACGGATATTTATCTGATTGACCACCTCTCAAAGCACTACAGCGAATTCTTTCGTCAAGCGCGCCAACAGAAGCGCGACCGGAAGATTCACAGCGTGTGGACACAAAACGGCCAACGACTGAAAGTGGAGACTCTCGCAGATCTTGCGAACGTTTGAACTCTGTAATGTTCAGGTATTAGATATGCTTATATGATTAACACTGTATCTGAGGACGTTTGTCTAGGTTGATGTCACGGCACAGTATGTTTTTCAAAATGCTATCACTGCACTTTTCAATATTTCTGATATTCTCGTTAACGTGTTTCATTTTAGTATCTGTGCTCAATTTGTCGATATTAATTGTTTCTAATATGACGATGTCGAGTTTAAATAGCACCATCGCATATTATATATATTTTAATTTATATTTATATGTTGTGGGCCCCTACTCTGAATGTGTTTATCCCCTTGTTACTGCAAATGTTTCAATCATAGTTATTAATTTAAATGATATCAGCTAACGAATCATTTCCATGGTTTCATAGAGGTGCTGAAGTGCATTCTTTATTCAATGTATTACAGCTAAATGAGGCAGCTGATGACGCCTTTCAACCAATACGTCATTCCACATATTATGATCTTGACAATTTTAAACTACTAGCAGAAACACACAACGAACGGCTTAGTATATTAAGTTGTAACATAGAATCTATAAATGCAAAATTGAACGAACTTGAAGCTTTCTTAGAGGAACTTAACAAATTTTAATTTAGTTTAATATGTTTTCAGGAAAACTGGCTTTCCAGTAACGATGATTTTTCACACCTACAAAATTTAGGGATATCATTGCATCACACAAAACAAAACATGTAGCAAGGCGGGCTAGTCATTTATTTGGACAACAAATTCAACTTTAATGTAATTCTGTCTCTAAGTCAGTATCGACACTGGGAAGGACAATTTATCAAAATAACTGGAGGTGGGCTCATAAAAGATATCATAATTGGAAATATTTATCGACCTCCAAGAGGCCGGATATGATTGTATGATTGTAGTTGTTGTTGTTCACCGACCGTAACAGCTACTTTGGGTAACGCTTTAAATCCGCAGTGTTGACTCAACTACTTTTATTTTGTTACCGTTTGGGTGCCATTTTACATGAATGTCAAGATTTCTAGTATGTCTAAACTCCGCAAGGTGTCACCATTGGAGACACCGGGGATACCGCAGGAATATTCCGTGATTGGACAACTGACAAGTGATATCTTTCACGTTGCCCAATGGAGTTAAATCCTAACCTCTTAATCTTTAAAAATAATCCATAAATTGTCAGAAGGGACAACACACGGATGATAGATGAGAGACAATACGTTCAGGGTAGAGCCTCTAGCCTACTCCGAAATGATGTACTGGAGCAGGCCGCAAGAATATTGCTAGATAATTTATTCCAATCTGGTATATTTCTTAAAATTACATATGTAGATAAAATTGTTTTATTACAACTAGGTCTACTTAATTTCTGATTAAATAAAATATTCCCATCTTGACGCATCGATGATCCTGCCCGTGTAGCTCTATTAACCTTTTGCTCACCAAAGTCTGAAAATTTGATTGACAATTCATCATTATTTATTTAATAAAACAGAGTTAAACGCATAACACGTCTCCGATCTGTTAATTGTGCCCAATTTAAGTCTTTTAACAATTCTGTCACACTTATTTCATATGAATAATTAAATTTTTTTGGTCCATCTTTGAATTACTTCAAGGCTGTTAATTTCTTTCATTAGGAATGAATCCCAGATTTTTGCAGCATATTCCATTCCAGCTCTTACTAATGAAATATAGGCAATTGTTTTACATTTTTGTGAACAGCCCCTAAGATTTCTACGTAAAAATCCAAGTTTGTTATTACCTTTCTTAAAGGAAATAAAAATAAGGCATTAGGTAAAATCCTTTTTCCATGTGTACACAAAGTTTAACATTTGACAACATTAAACAAATACAGAAAAATACATTTGTAGCATAAATTCGATTTTAAGCCCGTCTGTGAAGCGATTCCCGCGGAAAATTTAATTTTAATGAGCTAGGTGATCACGTGGTATTGTCACTTATGACACACACTCGCATCAGGCCGACCCTTTCCATGCATTCAGAGCATGTTTACAAGGATAGCTTTTGGGTCGAAACGAGCGTCAGAATGAGTTATTGTGCAATATTCCGACATAATACAAACACTAGTCATCATAGAGGAACAAAGATTTATCTTATGGTTCCACATGAATCGAATTTTATTCAAAACAACGAATGCGAATGGGCCTACAAGTCGACTAGGTTTTGCCGAGCTTGGGCTCGTTTTCAGAATAATTATATCGAATGCAACCAACGGGAGATAATCTATACCAATAAACATACATAGCAAACATTTATTGTATCCAGCTACATAAAGTAACGTGTATAATCTCATAATAATATCACGAATGCGAATGGGCCTACAAGTCGACTAGGCTGGAGCTTCAGCTAAGGCCAAATGGGCCGAGATAGCTGACAAGGACAAGTGGAAATTGCATGAAGTCCGAATATTTTCATTTGCAGGTAGGAATCTTAATATTGTATATATATATATAGTCCTTGGCTTTGTTAAGCTGTGATAAGCTATAATTATATATCCAGTGATCCAAGAAATAGAAACAATGTTCCTACATGAAAGATGTCCACTCACCATTAATGTTACAGTGAAACAATAGTTTATGTATTATGTACCATAAACAGTCCACATAAAAAGGCCAATGTAGTTTGAAATAAGCGAACACTGCATGGAAGTAATGCTACTGTTTCCATGCTGTTGTTTTAATATACGCGTAATTGAAAAATAAACAGAATTAAATAAATATTATGATTATTTGGCTAATATGGTCTCAGAGCTAATAACAAATATATTTCTAACATCGTAGACACTTTTGCGAAAGCTCTGGTGCAGGCGTGACGGGCAGTGGACACTTCAAATGTTGACACCAACGTAGAAGAATGCTGACGTCCCATCAAGAAGCCTTCAAAGTTTAAGAACTTTCAAACAGAAGATGCTGATGGTAAATATGAAATTAAGAGTGGGTAGTATCGAGTAAAAACATTATACAGATGGCATAATAATGTCAATTAAACAAAAATAGTTGTTGAACAAACCAGGAATTTTTTTTAATTGACCATGTTTATATTTAATTTGACAAGATATTACTTATTTTCTAAAGACAATAAAATAATGTTTATACAGATGAAGACGACGAGCAACTTGAGGCAACTGACAATGTCCGTGTTACCTCCAAGGCAGAACTACCTCAACCTCCTTGGCTTATTACTGCAAGTGGTAGGTGGGACTGAGACACGGGGGAAATATAATTATTATGTACTAGATATAAGATTATGACTAGTTAAGATTAAATTGGACATAGTTGGTTGATTTTCACTTCATATTTAGTAAGACCATAAAATATAAATATGTACATATCAACAAGGTGACTTTATATGTGACTTATCATATAAACAATCACTACAATGTTTAACGATGGTTTCCGACAATGTACTAATTGTACTCAACAAGATCAAGTTCTCAGAGAGCTATAATTGGATGAAATACAACACATATGTCTACGTGTATGTATGCACGTTAAATAAATGATATATGTTTGCAGATACGCCCTCATGTGCAAGACAGAACAACCAAATGTCCACATATCGACCTTCAACACCAGGTATTTACTCTGGTGCATGTATATCTGCTGTTTTCTGTACTTATCCAATACATACACATGAACAACTATATTAACGTTGTAATGTTATATTTAATTTGTAGTGATTTCTTAAGTTTTTTTCTGAAACATCCACCAAGGTTTTATGTTAAGCTAGCAGCTCATCTGTGATGTTTTTTTCTTGAAATATGTTGTATATCATGTGGATGGAGAAATCAATTTACCTTAATTTAAGGTGTTTCTAGCCCGTAGCTTGCAGTTTGTGTCCAGAACTGGAAGTAGCATCCATATATTATATCATTGACTATTGTGTTTTGCCAGCTTGATAAAACATAACCTGTTGTTAGTTGGTGAAATTAAAACCTACTGGTGGTGACACATTTTATCTTTCACTTCAAAATTGTTGTGAATATTGTGTTCTGGACAAATAAAATCACTGTTTTCTATTAACAGCATACACGCCAAGTGCACCGAGACAGTCAGAGGAACATTATAGTGCAAAACGATTGTTCGCAGCCAGGTACATTAATTCAATAAATGTTGCATTACGTTCAGACTGCACAAGTACTTAGATATACTAAATATTGACAATGATTTCATTCTTGTTTTCAAGTAAGACATCATCATCAAGAGCTGACGAAGGCATCCTAACTCCGACTTTTTCTGAGAGAAAAGACATTGTCACAGTAACAGGTAGCAAAACCATATATTACATTTAGTACTTGGGAAAATGAAATACACCTGCCAGTTTGAATATTGAGGAATATTTTAATCTGGATATTAACATGCTAAGTTGGGATCATAGTAAGTGCATCTCCTCCAATATGCCAATGTCCACTTGCCTCTTTCTAGGTTTCAGTTGCTTCCTTGGACCATAGGCCTTTCTACCAACTGGCGATGTACATAATGATAGTTATTTTCTTACATGTTTTTGATATGCTATGGTTTTCTGGAGGATCTTTTTTCCTTAAGAGAACCCAGTGGTGATCAGATCACCACATGGCACCAGTATAAATGAGTAAATTGTTATCCCAACTTCCATGAGTGGGTGTAAGCTAGTAGCAAATAATTAATTCTAACTATTTTGTTTTAGGACAGATTTCATCGATAATAAACATGGCACGTCTGCATTCATATCAGCAAAATACATACAAGAGCATAATTCAGTTATCTGGTGATAGGTTTGCAACGCAGAACCCTGTTGCGCGTGCAAAGCTTGGAGAAAACAGTGGCTGAAATGATGCAGATGCTGCGCTCTCTGACCAGTGTCAGTCGAGCAGCAGGAGAAGAACTGGAGGGTGTGCTACCGAGTCCCATCAATACACCTGAAGAACTCGGAATGCGTTGTGAAAAACTGGCTAATCCCACCTTCAAGAAGCAACTGGTATATATGTTAATTTTGAGAAAATCAATCCTCATTTTGTCTTGATGCTAAAATCTACATTGATATTAAAATAATTATATACCAATATTTCTGCAAAGATACAGTGCATTTACTCTAGTGAAGAGTGAATTATCACTACAGCATTGATAGATTATTTAGATGTTAAGTGGAGTCAAGTAAGTAACGGTGGTTGGTTGAATCGGCAAAAAATTATTCCAGATGGTTTTAGCATGATAAAAGTACATTGTACTGAAGTAGGTTTGTGCAAACTGCCTTTCATATATGACAGAAGCATATTTTATTTCTGTTCAAAGTGGTCTTAGAGGAGTTTCATAACAAATATTAATTATCTACTACATTGCAGACGTGCTACTTGTTTTTTTGGGGGACACACTGTTGGCGACTTTGTGCGTAGAATGCTGAGGAATGTCAGAACAAATGGCTTATGGTGTGGCTGCAGCGTGAAAGGGAAGAAGGGCAAGATTGCATTTATCCAGCTGTCAGTAGCCAGAGTCATAAACAGTAAGTTTAATTATGTCATAAATGGCCTTTCTTATATAACAAAGTAATTATTGTTAATTTTTGTCTTGTAATTTACAGGGTTCTTCTTCCATTATACGACAAACATCATTTTGATGATGATTCTAGCACTCAGTGAGTCCATGACAGGTTTTCCATTTACCTGCATGGGATCTTTTACTTCCTCTAGCATAGACACCAGATAGAAGGGACCAACGGCCTAGTGTCTTCCGAAAAATACAGGCCACGTAGGGTGAACGAAATTGCCCAAATTTCGACATCGTGGATGAAACTATACCGATCCACTGCCTGGCCGGCACAAGTATTTTGAATGACAGTCCAGCACTCTAACTGCTCAACCATCAGACTTAGCTGCTTTACTTACTATAATAAATTATTGTTTCTGTACTTAAAAAAAAAAAATTGATATATGTTCATGTAGCCTGCTTTTATATAACAGTTTGTTGCTCCTTTTTCTCTAGAAGCATGCCTGAAGAATCACCCTAAAGCAAAGGCATCTGATGTGGAGGCTGACATTGCAGATACCTTGAAACATGCACCCAAGAAAAGAGGAGGGCCAAAATACAAGGTGATACTGGATTTTGATATATTTTAGCTGTCTTCTTGCAAAAAAGTGACTACTCATGTGAGAAACTCTGCAGTATATTTTGGTTCCCTTTGCAATAAGGCTATAGTAAAAGAGAATATTAAGCCCTGCAATGGGTTAGATACTAATCCACCCTGTCAATAAATAATTGTGGTCTACCATAACATGTCTTCTAAGACTAACAAAGTTAATTAACATGGAGCATGTGTTCATGGCTGGCTCTATGATTTGTCCATTTGTTAGCACGTCTGTGGTGCTGATCATCTGCGTATTTCATCAATGCTATCTTATATTTCAACTGAGTTGTAGTTATACAAATATTGGAAAAAAATATGTGTTTTCCAATTCAGAGTGACATGCAATGTCGGTGGTGTCATGAGTTTCACCTTGTTTTGAAAACGGACATGGTACCGCCTTGAGCGGCCACACATTTTAATTTCACACTGGTGTGAGAAACTCATGTCATGATTGTTTAACTCACTGTACTCTTAATAGAATGAATACTGTTTGTTTTATGGTTAAATATCTGAATTAAACATTATTTTTATGTTCTTCTGTTTAGGCACCGGCTTCAAAGAAATGCACCAATGACATCGAGATTGTTGAATCGTCTTCGCCTTCCTCCAAGAGTGACTGAGATGTTTAATGATTTCTTAGGAGCCCAATCTTGGGCTAACGCAGCGGTCAGTGCACATGCATATGGGTAGTTTGTTCATTTATTTTTAATATTGGCAGTTTGTAAATGGAAGGTTCTTGATGGCCATTTGAAATGCAATTGGGAACAGTTTAATAAGTTCATTATAAACTTATTTTAAAGGGTTTTGATATTTACATTTTATACATTTACAAATTATAATAAAGATATATATGTATAGCTAGGTCTGTCATGGAGTAGTGTAAGTTCTAACGACTGGATACTACACTATATAAGAACTTACCTTTATTTTCTATGCTTAAGTTTCCCTATAGAAACCATTAATTGTGTTGAACGATGCTTTATCTTGGTGTTTTGGTGATTTTTGTAGATGTGTAGACAGCTTAATTATAATGCCTTTGTTTACTTGTGATTGTTGTAATACCCTTTATATTATTTCCTTCTTGTGAAATACATCATAATATATTTTAACGAACGTTTTGTTGTATTTTTAGACCATCATGTTCACAACTGTGTAATATACTGTACTGTTGTTTGAATATTTAAATGCAATAAAATGCTTCCAGAGCAATGAATTAAAAAGTGTGTTTTAATGTAAATCATGATCATGTGTCACTGGTTTGTAAAGTCCCAAAAAAGTGTAGTGTATAATATTATATATAGTACTAAAACTTACTCAATTACTTAGCGCACGCGTTTAATAATGCTGTAAACTTCTTAAATTTAATTTTTATTTGTTTATTTAAAAAAAAAACTGCCCGTGAATGGCACGATGCGCAACTTATCTTATGATTTGTCTAAGTCAGTGATGTCACAATAACGGAAACCGACCAACGAAGACGAAATGCATTAAGGACGAAGAAGACGAGTTCGGGTAAAACATGATCACGTAACCGTGGGCTGGATAGCGCCGACGAACACCCCGAGTTCAACTTCGTAGCACGAGGAAAATGTCTACATTGGCACCACCTAGCGATTAATACATATATTAAATCTAAACTTTTTGATAGGTGGCGCCAATGTAGCGAATTTTCCTCACGATGTTCGGACGATCGTAATTATCACCAGTCCACTCACCAATAAGTGCTGCTGTACGTTTTGGGGGCTCTGCTAACTTATGCGACACCCCAACGTTACTAACAATACTTTTTGTTTGAATGTAACGTGTACTAAACGTGGCAATAACGTGATGTCTCCGTGTGAAATGTCCACGTGGTGACCACGTAATTGCGACCATATAAAATCACTTTTACGTTGTGACACCATCAACGTGTTCTAGAGGTTGTAGTAACGTGAAATTGCACATGAAAACCACGTTGTGACCACGTAACTGCGACCCAACAAAACCACGTAGTTTCTACATAAAATGCCACATTGTCACAACGTCAGCGCAACGTGGCTGCCACGTGGTAATTACGTAGAAAATGCCACGTTGTGACGTCAACAACGTGTTTTAAAGGTTGGGGTAACGTGAAATTGCACATGAAAACCACGTTTTGACCACGTAACTGCGACCCAACAAAACCACGTAGTTTCTACGTAAAATGCCACGTCACAACGTCAGCGCAACGTGGCTGACACGTGGTATATACGTAGATGTGCTAGCTGGGTAAATATTTCGGCAACGTAGGTTCACTTCAGTTGGAGGTTTTTGTGAGCGATAGCCAACACTCTTCTCGGCACAGCGAGAACCCAGATAGCATTTCCGTCTTCGGCAAAGAATGGCAGCCTTGGGCCAATGTTGCTTATAAATCGGCAACCGTTAATTTCTTGGCAGTAGCTTGGAATGCCAGCCTTGTGACAATGTTGATAGGCCAGTACTATGCTAAGCATCGGAACTGTCAATGTTGGACCAACATTGGCCCGACAGACATCCGGATCTTGACCAAATGTTGGCAACCATGTTGGCCCAAATTGGAAATGCTATCTGAGACAGGGTATAATATCCCACATTGCAGGGGTCGGCAACTTGCGGCCCGTAGGCTAACTGCGGCCCGCGCAGATGTTACATGCAGCTCACGGAGTAGACGCGAGATTACACATGTACACAATGCAACCCGCGGGATGATGACACTTAATTGGGGCACCTTCTGTGGGCGCAAGAACCCACTGGATCATTCACTGCATCATCCCTCAAGAAAGTCTTGGTGGCATGTAAATGAAACAGCCGAAACATAATGAGCGTGATAATGAAGACTACATTCGTGCTTGTAGCTTAAACCACCGGCAGTTCCAACACATTCTCGCCGATATGAATGCGCAATATTAAGAGACCTTCTGTATTTCTGCGAATCGTGCTGGCTGAGTTGAGGAGCTATGGTGCGCCGTGTGTATCAGCTGATCGAGCCACGGGATTAGCTTGTTTGTGGAACAGAGGCTTCAGATTTACCGAAATTCGTTGACCCTCATATTCATTGGACATCAAGGCGCATCTCAATCTGCTGAATGTCCAACTACAGGAGAGAAAAAATCAATGAGATTGTACAGTTCGTCTGCGCTTTCGATATCACGATGCTACTGCCGAACGCCATCAACGGACACGTATCAGTACCCCAGAATAAACCCTGGAAATCCGGACACATATATAGGCCTACTATTCAGAGCTTGCAACAGAAAGTTAATTGTTGATATCTTCCATTAGGATATGGACGACGCGTCGTTAGCTATATGTAATGAGTTAGCTCATCGAATTGCCATGCGATTCTGTGATACTCGAGACAACCTCCAAGGAGTTCGATCTGTCGCATGCATTTGCCGACGGAACTGTATCCTTAACAAACATGCCAAGCGCACATTGCAATCTGTTTGGCACAGCTTACCACAACATTCGCTTTATGTTATGTCTACAAACACCATTCACTATGCTTAACGTAAAATGTATGTTCTTTTATAACATGGCATGCAGTGCTTAGGTCTGCTCAAAGCGCTTTACACTTCACACCTTGCATAAATGTTCAATTGAAGACCATCTCGGCTTATCTGGGACGCCGTCGGATACACGGCAATTGGTACGAGAATACTATTCGTTCACAAATACCTTCCGATGTCTGTATATAGCGTTGTACTCACTCATACAGCTAAGCGAACTGGGACAGCGTGGATTGAACGAACTTGCACAAGATTAGAAACGGCATCAAAAGGATTCGATTGAGAGTGCAATTCTCTGAGTGCCGTCACCGCGAACCACTTGTGTCGCAACAGCCTAATTTACTGCATGACCCACGCAACTATTGACTGCATGACCCACACAAACATCCTACTGCAATGCATCTAGCGAGTGTCATTATCAAAGCTATAGGTATTGAAAATTAGCGCATCTTCGTTGTTTATCAGCTGACATCCTTTGACTGCACAACTGTGTGAAACAAACAGTACGACACTTCTTTGGTTTTCAGGATTTTTTTACGAATTGATGCATCGAATGACGAAAAAGGCACCGTCAGCAATCAAACAATAATTTAATAATAATATCGGAATTTATATAGCGCCCGAATCTACTTGAAATAAAATGCTCTCAGGCGCTATAAACAAAGCAGCATAAATTAAATAAATCTATAAAATATAGATTATTTAAAAAACTACATAGTGTAAAAGAGTTAATTTGAACATAACAAATAAATAAATACATAGAAATTACACTTATAATACACACATGAATAAAACATTACGAATAAATCATTAGTGTATAGCAATGTCATTAAAATGAGAGCGTGACTCGACCACGTCAATCGTACGCCAGTTTAAAGGTATATGTTTTTAAATGTCTCTTGAAAGAGCTGAGAGTGTTCAGTTGTTTAATGTTCTCCGGCAAGTCGTTCCACAGTACGGCCGCGTGTTGGCTGAAATAACGAACGTTCACCATAAGTTACAGTCAGCAGCACAGGTACGACGGGAAATTACTTCTCCGTTGATCTTATGGTGCGAGTAGGTTGGTGTTTCTGCACAATGTCACTCATGTATGCCGGTGACAATCCGTTGAGCACTTTAAACGTACAGGTGTTGACCTTAAAGCTAAGCCGGTATTTCACAGGCAGCTACTAGCCGATGTAGTTCGCGTAACACAGGCGTTGTGTGCCGGCTCTTGCGTGTCCTGGTGATTAGGCGAGTGGCGCAGTTCTGTATACTCTGCAATCGTTCAATTAGTACCTGAGGCAAACCTTGGAGCAGCACGTTTCTATAACCCAGGCGAGATGTTAACAATGCCTGGTCTAGAATCTTACAGTTGTCATTTGTGATGTATTGCCTAACTTTGCCAATATTTCGGATTTGGTAGAAACATAACTTAGAGATCGCATTCACCTGTTTCTGCATTGTTAAGCCGTTGTTCACAATAACTCCAAGATTTTGAGTTTGCTATTATTCCTTCACCTCATCATGGGTGGCTGGCAGAAACCTTTGAAGCGGGATTCCGTCAAACATAACGTCATCGGCCAATGCTGTTTAGTAGATATCACTTGAGTTGCCGGTATCAATGTTTCGTCGGATAGTAACGACTTTGTCCATATAAAAGTCACCGAAACCAATAGCTAACCGTTCGGCCGATTCATGGGTTGGTAACATTACGTATCTCGTGTTACCCATCAAAATTTAAGGTCTCGTTAATTTCAACAGTTGTTTCTGATCCTTCCCGCAGTCTCTCATCTTTGTAGGAAAGAATGTATTCTTTCCACTGATCATCAGTTTGTTAACTGCATTGCATTGCTCCCTGAACAGCTGCCGATGAACGGTGAGTTTGGTTTGCCGCCATACCTTCTCTGCTCGCATGCGCGCGTGTTTGGTGTGTCTCAGTTCATTTGAATACCATTGCCCGTTTGGTCTCAGTGTTATCAACTTTCTTTGGACAGGAGGGTGTTGGTCGACAACAGCTTCAATTCCCGTAGTGTAGGCGTGTACAAGTAATTTAGCGGCTTATCCGTGTTGTTAAAATTGGAATTAAATCCTTGATAAATTCAGGAATATAAATGTCCCGAAGCTTCCTGACAGTGACCAGCTGGCGAAATCTGTCTGGCTTCGTTAAATTAATTCTAAAACACACAGCCAGATGGTCGCCGGAAGGGTTACCCTTTGTGCCACCAAGACATGGCTCAGAAACTGTTGGCATCCCAATCAACAAGGTACTAATGTCCCGGGTGATGACAACGTCCATCTTGTGTGTGGGTCCCACCACGTGTTGTACCAATCCGTGAACTTCCAACATGCCATTGAAGCGCACCGCATCTGCATCTTTAATGTTGTCGGGGTGGATATTAAGGTCACCTGTTATGATTACATCGTTGGTTATAACAGCAAGGCGGTCCAAGTACAAACTCCACTCGTCAAAAACACACTGTTCTTAAAACCGTTTCGCTCAGAGGGAGGCGGACGGTAAACGCTGCATAATCTCACATTGGAAGTGACCGTACAGTCGATATGTTCGAAATGTGTAAACATGCCATTGCGTGTAGAATCCACAGTCTTAATGGTCAATCCGCATTTGTAGAGTACGGCCTCGCCTCCACAGCGCTTCTCACTGGGTCGAAAGATGTGTTGTATTGTGTAACCAGATGGCACGAGTTCGTTTATAACCTGATTATCAGTGTCGGTTCCTAGCCATGTCGCAGTTAAGGCTAACTTACTTTAGATCAAAACAATATCCGGTTAAAATGACTGACAGTAAGCTGTGGAAGGAATCTGCAAGCCGACCAACTAACCACAAATCACTGTCGGGGAGGAGGTGGTATGATTTACCAGGGTGCTTCAACAGCGAAAGGAGTTTATTCTCCTGCCAAACATGGTTACTTTAAATAAATTAAAATGATACAAGCCTTTTAAAACATTCGTATTTAAAGACCGATATATATATATATATATATATATATATATATATATATATGAATAATGTAACAGTCTCTAAGCCTAAAGCTTTGCAGCCGCTTCGTGAACTTGCATGGTCCTGTTGCCGTATCGCACGCATTGTAGAACTTGTATAGTCCACATATCGAAGTCATCGTGGCCGTTTACTGCAATTACAATAAAGCGATGTAATAATAATAATAATAAGAAGAAGAATACAAAGACGAAGAAAACATATGTAGTTACAAGATGATCTCCTCGTTTTTCTGTACCACTTTTGAAGTCTTTGCATTTTGGATTCCTGTACGATATCGTATAATATTTAAGATCTGTACCATTATATACCCGGCACTGTCCAGTAAGCAACCATCTTATTTGCATTCACTACTTACTCCTGTAAGAAAACCTATACAGCTTCGATGATCTAGTTCGTGCCTACTTTTTGTTCCTAGAGTCAACACTAACATTGAAACTAGGGATTTTTCTGTTGCTGCACCAACTCTTTGGAATAGGTTCCATCTTAGTGTTAGATCAGTTGAAAATATTACAAAATTCCGTCGTCATGCATTAAAAAACTTATCTTTAGAACCATAGCTCCCTAGCGCCTTGACCCCATATTTTGACAACTCGAATAATGCTTATGGATTTTCAGATTGACCAATTATTTTGTTTTGATGCGCCTCTGAGCTTGGTTGAATGGGGGAGGGTACAATTGGAGGTTCCCATAGATTACCCTCTATGGACCCGTCCCAGACTGGGTCACGTGCCCGATGGACCCGAGCTCCCCGAACGCCGATGAAAAAACCAAGGACCAGAGCTCCAGGGGGCTCACTGAACTCATAGCCAATTCGGGCCAATATTGGCCCAATGTATGTTACTATATTGGGCCAATGTTGGCAGCAAACATTGGGTTAAGATGGGGCCAATTTTGGTCCAACAATGGCAGTTCCGATGCTTGGCCTACCACTGGCCTATCAACATTGGCTCATGGTTGGCATTACAAGCTATAAGCTGTCATTCTCTGCCAACCAGGCCCTAGACAGAAAATGTTATGGTATATGGGGTGTGAATGTCGTGAACCTCCAACACCGGCCTGCGATATCATTGTGGGTTATCCAGCGTCTTTCTTCAATGCAGTGCGGGGAAACTTAATTGCATCCAGAGCTCGGATTAGACACTACCATCCAGCATTGATATAATCACCGGCCTAAAAGGATACCCGGTGGAGCATCAACGCTGACTTTCCAAAGTCTCGTTTTCGACGCGACCCAGCTGCCCGATGAAAATTCTGACTGCTGATCCCGGACAACCGGCTCGAAAGGTAGGACCGTGTCTTTGTAAATGTGTTGGCGTCCGTACTTCTGTTTATATTCAGTTGATCACTGAACATTGATACGATTCTGACCATGTTTTAGTTGTTACAATATTTTCCTATTCGTTATCAATACAAATAACAATTAGTTTTGTTTTTCGCCCTACGTATCGTTTGTTCCCTCTGTCAAGTTTTCTCTATAAGTATGGCACTAGCTAGACCTATACGTCTGCGTAAATACGGTTAGAAAGGCATCCATTATTAAATATAGTCTACACTATTTATAGGTATGTTGACGTTGTTTTAAAACATCAGTCCATTCTTTTGGTGTCTACTAAATCATAAATACACACTTTGATATTTTATTAAGTAACTGTCCTTTCATCTTTAACAGTTTACAGAAAACACAATATTTTATGGTCTCGTTGCATAACGCATCCTTGTACGCGCGCTCGCAAATTTATTTAATATTTGTGTCATCAAAGTAATCATTTATTCTCATAAAGGTGTAAGAAGAAATATGTGCGCCAGGGGTAAAATGTAAAGCGCATACAGAGGTTATTAGGACTGGATACTGCGCTTCATAAAACAAACCTTCTAATACACAAAAAGCTTGTATGAAAGCAACGTTCAGGGGATTTTCTTTTGGTATACGACACACATGCCCAAGTTACCGGATTCTTCTATGTCTGATGACATCTGAGATTTTTGGTATATTCGGCAGTAATTTAATTTAATATTTATTGAATGTTGATTGAAACACATTATTAGTCAAAATCAAATCATGCGTGCAATTCACGAAAGTGGTAATTGTATGTAATAGCATAATAAACCTGGACAAAAAAGTTTGGAAAGTAGTTAATTATGAAGTTGTAAACTTACAAATAATAATGTTTGTGGGGATATAATCCATTCGTGTTTTGGGCCGGTTAATTGGCATGTGCGAACCCACAAAGAATCTGCAACACTACAAGTGTAATATATTATGTAACCCTGGCGGAATTGTTTCGTGCAAGCGGTTGCATAGGCTATTGTTATGACAGTCGCCAGACGCGGGTAGTGTAGCTGGAGCCACACCCACTCGCAGATTGCTAGGGACCAAGGACGTGTCCACAAAGATATACGTACAGTTCTCTCGGATCCGTATTACGTGTATCAATATACCCGGTCTGGTGAGTTATTTTGTTCATATTTATACGTGATATATATAATAGTGATATTATTAGAATAATGCATAATTTAAATTGTACGTTGTTGCCCCATTAACCGTCTATGGCATAACGAGTGTAGCAGTGTTGTGTCGTATGTTAAATTGTGTTTACAGACGACTTACATATCTAGCAAGCATCTTAACTAATTATTGTGATATATAGGTATGTCGTGTGCATATGTTAGACCTTAGATAATGTGATAGTTACTAGTTAAAAGAAGTACTTAGCTAAAACACGTTTCTCCGACTCTTTGTATGTACAAGTTCAGACAAGTGTCTATAGGGTGACTGATTATTTCATGGGGTTTAATTAGCACTTCTAAAATTAGAACAGCCGACCCAACTTAGCAATGCAGCGTTGGTTGCTTGACTACACTGTTGCTGTCGGCATGTCTTCTCTCTACTGTCTGCCTGTCTGCCAGTCTGGCTGTCTGCCTGTCTGCCTGTCTGCCTGTCTGCCTGTGTGTGTGTCTGTGTGTCTGTGTACATGCTTGCTGGCTGAATCTTTATCTGCCAATCTCTGCGTCAGTCTTTGCCCCTGTCTGTATCTCTCGGTATCTCTTCTCTATACTGTTTGCCTCTCTACCTGTATGTACATGTGTCTGCCTGCCTGCCTGCCTGCCTGCCTGTCTGCCTGCCTGCCTGCCTGCCTGCCTGTCTGTCTGTCTGTCGATATGTCTGTCGATATGTCTGTCTGTCGACATATCTGTCTGTCTGTCAGTCTACCAACCTGCCTGCTGACTGTATGTTTGCCTTCCCATAAATACCTCTACCCATGCCTCTGCCTCTGACACTGTGTAGGTCTGTGTTCCTGGAACTGTCTCTCTCCCTATATTTGTCACTGTCTCTGCCACTGTCTCTGCCTCTGCCTCTGCCTCTGCCTCTGCCTCTGCCTCTGCCTCTGCCTCTGCCCCTGCCACTGTTTCTGTGTCGTCAGTCTGTAGGTATGTCTCTATTTCTCTCTCGCTATCTTTCTCACTAGCTCTTTCTCTTTCTCTGTCTGTCTCTGTCTCTCCCTCTGTCTATCCTTCTCTCTCTCTCTCTCTCTCTCTCTCTCTCTCTCTCTCTCTCTCTCTCTCTCTCTCTCTCTCTCTCTCTCTCTCTCTCTCTCTCTCTCTCTTTTAAAAAAGTTTTCTGTATAAATTACAACTAAATACATTATAATACAATTTTTGAGTTAAAAAAATAGATTATACAGTGTATCGAACATGTTGCCTTACAAGAAAACTCATAATGCAATTTTAAAATGGTCAATGCATAACAGTACATAAGTTAGTGTCACATATTCTACCCATTGTTGCCAGTCTGTACATCAATTTCATACAATTAAACTATTCTTAATTAATGTTCTCTACTGCAACAGTGTGGTCTTCTCAACACAATAACATATCCACAAAGGATAACATTAAACAATTGATGCTACAATTTTTTTAAATTAAGAATTATAATTAGTACATAAAGGGTACACGCAAAAAAAGAATGGTGCTGCAATTTTTTTTTTTGCATTTTGTTCTGGTGTAGTGTGTGGCAATTTACGTTGGTGTATGTCTGTGTCTGTACGTCTCTTTGTCTGTTTCTCTCTGTATTCTATATGACTGCATGTCTGTCTCTCTGTCTGTCTGTATGTCTGTCTGTCTGTCTGTCTGTCTGTCCGTCTCTCTCTCTTTCAAAGTTTGTGTGTCTGTCTGACTGTGTGTCTGTCTGTCTGTCTGTATGTATGTCTCTCTTTATCTCTCTCTCTCTCTCTCTTTCTCTCTCTCTCTCTCTCTCTCTTCTCTCTCTCTCTCTATATATATATATATATATATCAGTTTGTGTGTATGTCTGTCTGTCTGTCTGCCTATATGTTTCTTCTCACCCCTCTCCCTGCGTTACTATTTAATACTATTGTTATGGCAGAAACACCTGCAGATTTACTGGTTGCAATAAATGCCTATCAGTTGTCTGCATGTCTGTCTATCTGTCTCTCTCTCTCTCAGTTTGTGTGTCTGCCTGTCTGCCTGCCTGCCTACCTGCCTGCCTGCCTGCCTGCCTGCCTGCCTGCCTGCCTGCCTGCCTGCCTGCCTGCCTGCCTGCCTGCCTGCCTGCCTGCTCTGCCTGCTGCCTGCCTGTCTGTCTGTCAGTTTGTCTCTCTTTCTCTCTCTCTTTCTCTCTCTCTCTCTTTCTCTCTCTATCTTTCTCTCTCTCTTTCTCTCTCTCTCTCTTTCTCTCTTTTCTCTCTCTCTCTCTCTCTCTCTCTCTCTCTCTCTCTCTCTCTCTTCCTCTCTCTCTCTCTCTCTCTCTCTCTCTCTCTCTCTCTCTCTCTCTCTCTCTCTCTCTCTCTCTCTCTCTCCTCTCTCTCTCTCTCTCTCTCTCTCTCTCTCTCTCTCTCTCTCTCTCTCTCTCTCTCTCTCTCTCTCTCTCTCTCTCTCTCTCTCTCTCTCTCTCTCTCTCTCTCTCTCTCTCTCTCTCTCTCTCTCTCTCTCTCTCTCTCTCTCTCTCTCTCTCTCTCTCTCTCTCTCTCTCTCTCTCTCTCTCTCTCTCTCTCTCTCTCTCTCTCTCTCTCTCTCTCTCTCTCTCTCTCTCTCTCTCTCTCTCTCTCTCTCTCTCTCTCTCTCTCTCTCTCTCTCTCTCAGTTTGTGTGTATGTCTGTCTGTCTGCCTGCCTATATATTTCTTCTCCCTGCAGAGTTACTGGCTGCAATAAATGCCTATCAGTTTATCTGCATGTATGTCTGTCTGTCTCTTCTCCTCCTCTCCTCTGCGTTACTATTTCATACTATTTTTATGGCAGAAACACCTCCAGAGTTACTGGCTGCATT